>JAZHYW010002694.1:0-17824 GCA_037355805.1 Ixodes ricinus
CATATCAAACTGTGATCCCAATGAAGTTACTGGGGGTGTGTTAACATGGAACATAAGTGACCACCTGCCGATTTTTGCTTTTTTCAGAAATTTATAAATAGGTTTGTGCCCGCTCCCACTATAACATACCGACCCATCAGTAACAAAACAAGTCTTGATACATTTTACAGTTTGGTGTCAAATATTAATTGGGACTTTGTGTGTAATGAAAGCGATCCTGACATATCGTACAACCTTTTTTTGAACAAGATCATATCTTTATATAATCAAGCCTTCCCATTAAAACCCCTTAGAAAACACAAGAAATCAAGAAAACCATGGGTGACTCCCACGCTCTATAAAAGAATGAAAGAACGAGATACCTTGTACGATAAATTTATCAAGCTAAAAGATAAAAGTATCCTGGTCAACTACAAAAAAATTCGAAACAAATTGAGCTCGGATTTAAAGAAGGCTCGACGTGAGTATTATATTAATAAATTTACGTGCATTCTAGATGACCCTAAGAAAATCTGGATCACTGTAAGAAATTTAATTTCAAAACCTAGTAATCCGCCTCCGCCTGAACTTGAAATAAATGGCACAAGCTATGGAGGGAAGCAGCTCTCAGATATGTTTAATGAACATTTTCTCAAATCAGGTGCACCTTCGTCTCCCCCAACCAATGAAGGAAATGCCACTTCGTACATATGTCATAACATCACCAGTTCAGCTTTCTTACGTCCAACTGATGAGGAAGAAATACTTAACCTGATTAATGGTCTTAAAAACAGTACTGCTGCAGGGGAGGACGGCCTCAAATCAGAACCAATTAAGCACATTTCTAAACTGATATCCACTCCGCTGGCACATATATGCAACATGTCATTATTAGCAGGTCGTTTCCCAGGCCGAATGAAAGTAGCGCGAGTTTGCGTTATACACAAGGGTGGTGCGCAAAACATCTTTAATAATTACCGGCCAATCTCTGTATTACCCGTTTTTTCTAAAATATTAGAACAAATAATAAATAGTCGACTAACTAGTTTTTTTACAAAACATAAAATAATTTCAGAACAGCAGTTCGGATTTCAAAGGAATAAATCGACGGAAATGGCACTTCTAAACATTAAAGATAAAATTATAACCAATATAGAAAATAAGCAATATACGATCGGAATATTTCTTGACTTTCGAAAAGCTTTCGACTCTATTAAGCACAAAATACTGTTAACAAAACTGAGTACCTATGGTGTAAGAGGCAAAGCGCTAGAATTAATATGCAGTTACTTGAGCTCTCGTTCACAATTTACCATCTATAACGACGTTAAGTCTGATATTCAACAGATCGCATATGGTGTCCCACAAGGATCCATTCTAGGACCATTATTGTTTCTCGTTTATATTAATGATATTGTACATATCTCGCATTGTGCGGACATGGTATTATTTGCAGACGACTCCAATGTTTTCTTCTCCCACAATGACCTCCGACATCTCGAAAGTGTATCAAATGATTGGTTAAATAAACTATCCACGTGGCTAGTGACAAACCAGATTGAATTGAATATTTCTAAAACTAAATATATTATTTTCAGGGCAAAAAACAAGGCACTTAATTATAACATCGATATAAAATTTAATTCAAACAAATTAGAGAAGGTTGAATCCATAAAGTTCTTGGGTGTATGGTTTCATGAGAATTTGCACTGGACAATTCATGTATCTAGACTATGTTTGACTCTCTCACGATCAATCGGCATATTACATAAACTAAGACTTTTACTACCAACATGGCTTAAGCGCCAACTATACAGTGCACTTGTGCACTCTCACCTTCATTACTGTTCATTGGTTTGGGGAACGACGTCAAAAAGTAACCTTGAAAAACTTTTAGTACTCCAAAAAAAAGCAATTCGGTCCATTGCATGCTTGTGCTATAATGATCACACATACATTTATTTTAAGAAGTATAATTTATTCACTATCCAACAGTTAATATTTTTCAACTTCGCGAAAGTAATCTTCAATTCTCTTAAAAACAATACGGAGTCCTTTGTTACTCAATTTCCCTTAAGAGGCACTCAATACAACTTGAGACGTGTGGAATATGATAGAGGCCAAATCCGTACTAATTATGGAGAACAAACATTGAAGCAGCAATTAACACAACTTTTAAATATGCATCCACAAATTCTCGATATAGCAACTAAATCAAGATCTGCAAATACATTTAAAAAAAGAATAAAGGATTACATTTTTGAGTATGTATAAAGTCTTGTGCAAAAATTCTGCCAGACAT
Source organism: Ixodes ricinus (assembly GCA_037355805.1). NCBI lineage: Eukaryota > Metazoa > Arthropoda > Arachnida > Ixodida > Ixodidae > Ixodes > Ixodes ricinus. Next base: position 2,282 of record JAZHYW010002694.1, read on the forward strand.
TTCATTGCGTTAGAAATGTACATATTTCTTGTTATTTTTGTTATGTTCTTGTGTTTCATTTGTATATATGCTGTGTCCATTGTAAGAGCTGCGCCGCTCTGAAACCTGTATGGGGTACGGGACCTGAGTCAGGTGTTTTAATACACCTTTTGTCCCTGCCACCCCAAAATAAAATGGCAAATAAATACAAATAAATACGACCACAGACAAAATATTACCTCAAGGAAACTCCGCATTCCCAACCCTACAGATAATAAAAATGCGACCACGCTGCGTGCCGCCTGCTCCTTAGGAATGCCAGTGGGTTATCGATCTGAAACCACACTCGGCCATGATGCCATTGTTATCCCCTTATCTTGAAACTGCTAGCGCAATTGGGCCATTGTGTATGTGATATCATCGTAGCCTCCCCCCCCCCCCCGGGCTGATTTCCACTGTAGCCGTTGCGCCCGAGCTTGTAGTCTGAGTTTTGTCGACCACGCCCAAAACAAAACTTGAAAGCACGATATCTTTAAAACTAACCACAATACGGAGACCGAAATTGCACATTTTCATTCAAGGGTGCTGACTGCATTAAGAACAATCGCAATCCCAAAATAGAAACTATGGAGTGGAGATTTCCTTAAGTAAAACATGCAATTTTTATATTTCCGACTTTTTTGGTCACAATACTTAAAGCACTTAGTCACAAACAAATGTAGTTTTTGTGGAAGATAGCTATTCAAGCAAACAGTACATTTTACTATTCCATGCAATCCTCTGCTTTTTACCTCAGTGGCCATGCTATAGTGCGTTTGCAACCTAAGAACGAGGGGCGAGGGTCAGACGGGCCGGGGAGGAGGAAGCAGACGGAACGCTGGAGAAAGAGGGGAAACCTCCTTCTCTTTTTAGCGTTCTGTCTGCTTCCTCCTCCCCGGCACGTCTTACCCTTGCCCTTCGTTCTTAGGTTGCAATGGATTATAGGAAATACGTCAATTAAACTTTTGTTTTGTCGTGCATCTGCTTAATATTTTCCGAGAATGGTAGTTTTGGATTGACTATCTGTGCATGTTGGCTCTTGTACTTTATATTTTTCTCTAAATGTTAAGAGTGTGTTGTATGAGACGAGACAAGACATGACCACTCAGTGGGGCTCCAGCAGCAGGACTGTCTTTTATTGGTCCACGTCACTATATATATCAGCCGGTGCCCATGGTGTCCAGACTTACATACGGTACATCTTCCTTTCTTTAAAAAAAACAATATAAACACTGAGAAGAAGTAATATATAAAATTGAACGAAGTAAAATATGAACAAAGAAAAACTTCACGACACACTCACACTAAAAAACAAAACACAAAAAACCACACACAAAAAAAAAACGAATCAGACTATTTGATGAAAGTTTTCGTCATATGTTAGTGCAGCCCGAGGCCTGCGCTGCCTGGTTGATTTTCGAGGCTGGGTCCCTTGTTGGAGGGAGGTATCCCCAGCTGTTGTGCTCGCAGCTGTAGTTGCGTCGAGGTGGTTTTCAGGCGTACTTGGAGCTGTGGCTACGGCGGGCTGGCACACTGATGGTGGTTCTTCATTGTCGTTCGAGTACAGAGATTCCTCCGATTCACTGCCCGTACCGTCGGCCTCCTCCAGATAGAACTGTTCTTGTGTCTTTTGTAGGTGCTGCCTATTCCTGCGAAACAAACGATGGTCCTCTGTTAACACCTCGAAAGACCGCGGTGCCACCTTGCGAATTACTTTCGCTTTTGGTTCCCATGACCCAGCATTCCTGATTCTTACAATCTCGCCAGGGTAAAGTTCGTCGAGATTAATTCCTTTGTGTTGCTGCTGGTGTTTCTTTACGCTGTTTTTCTCTGCTTGTAAGTTGGGCAACCTACACCTTAAAATTCTTTTCATGAGCAACTCGCTCGGCGAAAGACCCCCTTCAAGCGGAGTCGATCTATAAATTGGGAGTCCCAACCATTTGTCTTCACCAACCGCAGTTTGTTTTCTTAAAAATTCATTTTACAATCTGAACTCATTTTTCCGCTAGGCCATTTGAGCGTGGGAACCTGGGACTGGACGTTAAGGCCCGTTCACACTTTGCGACCGACTTCGACCGAGTGCACTAAAACTTCTTGAAACCTCTTAAACCACTTGGTTTCCATGGCAACCGAGGACGCCAAGGTCTGCGCTACTGCGCTTAGCTGGTTGTACCTGGTCGTAAGGAGTTGCAAGCCGCCCTCCGACGAACCAATGAGAAGCCGACAAAAAATAAAAAAAAGGAATGTGGCTCCTCCTACTTTTTTCTTCATCCCGTCTGTCCCGACTCCCGTTCCCTCGAAGATGGCCGACGAGTTTAGTTCTTGTTTTGAGGTCGCACTGATAGAAAAAGTAGAGCAGTTCCCGTGGATATGGGATACATCCCGACATGATTATCGGGACAAGATAAAGCGCGAGAATTCCTGGAAGACCATCGGCAACCTCCTAAGTAAGTATTCATTTCTTAACGTTTGTTTGCGTGAGGCACATATAGCGAGCATGGCAGCTGAATCGCCGCGCGAGCGTATTCCAGATTTTTACTGTGAATAGGTGACAAGAGATCAGCGAGCTAGTTCATGTGCACCGTTTCTTCAACGCGTGAAAACAGTGTATTAGCACTACGGTACCTCTGCATGTGTGCATATTCGAGGCGCACTGGCAGCTACGTACTGTTGAGACACAGATGGTCGCGATCGGTGACGCTCGCTGCGATCCTCCATCCTTTATGCCTGGTTCAGACAGTTGCGTTTGACTGCGTTGCGGCAGCGAGAAACCAGGACATCCCTGCTGCTTATATCGCGTGCCAAGATGACTCCTTGGATTGGATTCCACGCTTCATACGAAGCACAGATGTGCCGGCGACTCGCTTTCGGTTCTCGCCGCAACGCAGTCAAACGCACTCGAACGCAAGTGTCTGAACCGGCCTATACTTTCACAGTCTGAACCGAAAGCTGGGCACAGGTGCTCCCGCTGCTCAAGCAGCACAGCTCTTATTCAAAGCTAGATCAGCTAATTGCTCAGACTCGCAGGAATCACTCCAGCCAGACACTTTCCCCCGTCTTTCAATCTCGCGGTCTGATCTGAAAGCTCTCTGGGCACAAATGCTCCCGCTGCTCAAGCGGCACATTTTCTATTGAAAGCTAGATCAGCTAGGCGCTCGGAGCCAGAGATTTCGGTAGCCGAATCCTATCGTCGATCGCCGAATTCTATCGTACGCACGCAATGTAAGGGCATACTTTAAACTGGAGCAAATTACGAACTAGCGATCGAGTGCATTGTCACGTCATTGTTGAATCGCTGTCGAATTGATACCTGCACTGGACCGAGAAGTTTTAACACGCGCTAGCATAAAGAAAACACTATCCTGGTAGAATAGTCTGTTCCGAGTTTTCCTGTACGTCAACATGCTCATCAGAATTTCATCACACACAAAAAGATGGAAAAAATTCTAGTGCACTCTAGGTTAGCCGTAATAGTATTGGGAGTCTGTTTCAAGGCAACTTGCCCGTTGCAGCAAGCTGCTAAACTTTTGTTAAATGTGTGCCATGCTGTAGCATGCAATGAAAGGTTGTGTGTAGAGAATACCTGCATAGATGAAAAACTGACGGGCATTTGTTTTCTTGGGACACAAGTGTGGGCATTGTTCGAGCTGAAGCACCCAATGAATGCCCGGTACCTTGAAGAGGCTATGAAAGACTTATGCAAGTGTATAGGGTATCCCAAGTCACTAGGCTCGATCTAAAGTGAACCGCAAAAATGATGCCTGCACGTAGCCATCTAAACTTTTCGTCAAAGGTGTATTTCACAGGTCGGTTTTTTCTTGTGAAATTACAAAGCGTAGCTATCTTTCTGTAAAAAATAGGGCCCAGAAACTTGCCAGGCTCAACGGCAGGCGGCGACGCAAACGAGCAAGTCGAGTTGTGGGGTGCATTTGGCGCGCATATTGATAGATGGCATCTGGAGCAGCGTCCGAAGATGTACTCGATCAACGAAAGAAAGCATACGACACGCAGACGAAATCTGTTGGCAGCAAAAGCGCCGTCGTTATGCCAACCTTTTTTTCTTTTTCTTTTTTGTATGTGTTGCTTTTATTGTCACTATTCATTTTTTAACCTAAGGTACATTACAAAAAGATTATGCTCATTTTAATAAACCATAGTGGTCGCAAGCAGTCTCATTAAGGAGGTAGCGCCAACTATCAATACGAGCGCCAAACCCGCCCCGCTATTCGACTTGGTCTGCGTCGCCACCCGCCGTTGACCCTGGCAAGTTTCTTGGCCCTATTTTTTTACAGAAAGATAGCGACGCTTTCTAATTTTACAAGAAAAAACCGACCGATGAAATACACTTTTGACAAAAAGTTTAGATTACTACGAGCAGGCGTCGATTTTTACGGTTAATTTTAGATCGAGCCTGGTGACTTGGGTCACCCTATTTAAAGCACTTGAGCCAGCTTACAAATGCAAAACACTTAGAGCATTCTAAACATAATTTATTGCCTCTGAGCCAGACTTAGTGCATGTTGAAAGATTTATGCGCTCCCCACATCATCAAGGAACAGCCAAACCTTCCCCACAAAATTATGGAAAATGAATTACGGACCCAGTGAAATCATATGGGAAGAAAATTAGTAAGGTTTTTATGACTTGTACCATGGTGACTCGAACTAAGACAAGTCTTCTTTCCTTTCGTTATGGGCTAGAACGTTTCTTCAAAAGGTAAATGCCTTAATTTGTAAATATTTGGTTTTTCAGAGCGCAGTGCAGACGAATGCAAACGTGCATGGCAGGCCATACGAGGCAGGTATGGTCGGGAGGCCAGAAACTGTGCGGGCCGAAGCGGGGCTGGCCGGGACGACATCCGGCAGCCAAGCTGGACCCTCTGGAACTTACTGAGCTTCCTCAAGCACCAGATCCACCCCAGAGTGTACTATGCATATTATATTATTAGACTATGAATAAACTTTAATTTCTTTTGCGAGTGTAACATGCTCATACTTCCTTTCAGCTCAAAAAAGCCACAACTGACCTTGGAACAGGCAAATCTAGTGGTGGCACCCGAGACAAGTGGGGGATTGTCGCCAGAGACACCTACAGGCAAGTTTCCTTTCAGGCAACATTCTGCATTTTGTAGGCCCTACGCTAAAATCTCTAGTGCTCATTAGTCAAACTAAAGTTACGGAAAAAAACAGGGTGGTTGTCAGGCACGTATCCAGGGGAGGCCCATGGGGCCCGGGTCCCCCTCGAAATCTTCCATTTTGCTGGGACTTCCTCTCCCCCTCCCCCTCACACAGCATTTTGCCATGGGCGGACCCCCCCCCCCCCCGAAACAAAATCCTGGCTACGTGCCTGGTGGTTGTACATACATGGTCGCCAAGTAAAGACTAACAGATTTGGCATGCCTTGCAAAATTCAAATTACAAATATACATGCTTAAAATTGGGCGCACGAACATAATTTTGCGAGATGCTTTATGTCCATTTTGTTTAGAGCTCAACTTGGAGGTGGTAAAATATTAAAAATGGAGCAAAAAAGGCAGCCGTGCATTTCCTATGTTGCATACCAGATGTTCGTCGTCTGCACACTGGTTGGTGAACTTGCTACCAGGTGGTCATTGTGAATATATTTAGTTCAAAGTATTAATTGTTGCCATTATTTTGCTCATTGCCAGCCTCTGCTATTGCATTTCAGCATTTTTGCTCAGCAAGCCACCTGGGAGCGAGCTGATAAACCAGTATGCAGATGACAAACGGGCTGGTATAGGACATAAAAAATGCACAGCTTCTGATTTTGCTTTATTTTTATGATTTCACCACCTCAGAAATGAGCTCTGAAAAAAAAATGGACATAAAACTTATGGCAAAAATACATTCACGAGCCCAATTTCTCAATGTATGTTTGTAATTCAAATTTTGTAAGGCGTGTCCCACATGTCAATACTTACAGCCGCAGCCTGTAGATCCAGCACTATGGGAGGTTAGCCTAGAGTGTACATTGGCAATGCTTCACTGTTGTAGAGGGACAATATTGTCGTTGCTGTATGACTGCTAGGCCGAGGAGTTTGCCTGTCAAAATTGAAAAGGGCGGGACTTGGGATTATAACTAAAAACATTTTGGGCAGTAGCGTGAGCATATATTGAGTTCAAACCTCATTTGTCACAGACATGTGTGTTGATTTTATCTCGAGCATGTTGGGCAATCACACTGATGAAATATTTTGAATGCTTAATTTTTAAGCCAAGCCTTTTAATTTGCAGAGCTCCTCATGAGAGCTTACACTCCCATTCCAGACCCAGCTGAGTGTCCTGAGGCAACGGACAAGGAGATCCCAGACACAGACACCTGTGTAAGTCACAAGATCTCTATTGTAATTTCTGTACTTGCCAACAGGGCAAGTGTGTGGTGTTCCAATATTCTCAGATCAGAAGTTCAGCATTTCTAAATGCCACCTACACAGGAGTGCAGATACAGTATGCGCATGAGTGCCACTGGTATTCACTGTTTACAAAAAAACTCGCTGTTAGGAAAAAAGGACTGTTCAGCGAGTGCATGCTAGGTGCTCTGGGCAAGATTGTGTGTGCTAAATACACAGACATAGCAATACCTGTTTCCAAAAGGTCTATTTTATTTTGGGCAAAAAATCAAATGCAGGAGGAGTGGGATTTTATGTTTTATGCATTCATTGCATTAATAATTAGTTTATTTTTTAGTCTTTCAGCAATGCATTCTTCATTAGCTAGTGCACCATTAGTAATCTAGGACGTGTGAAGCAATGCAATGGGATTAGGGAGCGCAAAGGTTGTGAGCACCGTCAAGAGTCATTCAAGTAATGGCATATACGGCTCTGCTTCGAAGCGGCATCAAGAGTATAAAATTTTTCAGGACTGAGATATAAGAATCTTAGACCATCAAGCATGTCCTAAGTCAACATGCCCATTCATGAACATAGACCCATACGTCGTGGGGATGGATCCCGCTCACCATCTCCACGACGTCCAGCATCGCCCCTTTGCTGGTCCCGCCGAGAAAGCTTGTACCCCCTGGGTCGCCGGGAAAACTAAGTGCGGCACCGCCTGGAGGTGGCGTTGCCGTAGACGACCGAAGTAAAGGCCTCCAAAACGTCAAGAGCGCTCCCATTCTCCCGACGCCCCGCATCGCAACGACGTTCCTGCAACGGTGCCCAACAACATAAAAGTTGCTATCGACGCCAAAGACGCATTGGCCCTCGTGGGCACCAGAACAGACTACTCAGTCTTGAGCGGGAGGCTTTCTCGCTGCTTGTGAAAAGTTACGTTTGTGACGAACTTCCAACAAGAGATGCAACACCTCACGAAAGGTGCCGCTGTGGGTATGTCGAGGAACTCTAGAACTCTGCCGAAATCGCCGCGATTGCTGAAGAATCCTCGCCACCTCAGCAGAACAGTACATTGCCAGCACAGCTCAACATTGACCCCAAGCTTTCAGGCCTGAAACAATGGCAGCTGATTAATCTCCTCACCGAATACAGCAAATGCTTCGCGACGTCGTCGAAGGTGCGCCAAACCGCTGTTGCGAAGCACCGCATCGTTACTAAAGACGACGCGCTCCGCATCGAGCGCTCTACAGAGTCTCCGTAAAAGAAATGGAGGTCATCCAGGAGCAACTGAAAGAAATGCTAAACAACGATATAATCCAACCTTCAAGCAGTCCGTGGGCATCTCCTGTCGTACTGGTTAAGGAGGACGAAGCGCTTAGGTTCTTTGTGGACTACCAGCAGCCGAACGTGGCTGGTGACGAAGAAAGACGTCTACCCACTCCCCCACAGAGACGACACGCTAGACCGGCTGCGCCACTATTGATATTTTTCATTGATGGACCTGAAGAGCGGTTACTGGCAGACCGAAGTCGACGAACGGGACCGAGAGAAGACAGCCTTCGTCACGCCAGATGGACTGTACAAGTTCAAGGTGATGCCCTTTGGACTATGCACGCCACCAGCAACTTTCCAGCGTGTCATGGAAACCATACTGGCAGGACTGAAATGGCAGAGCTGTCTCGTCTACCTTGACGACGTCGTAGTGCTTTCAAGCGACTTCAACGAGCGTTTGCAACGACTTCGAACTGTTCTCCGCACCATACAGACCGCCAGAGACGATGCGCTTTTAAAAGAGAGGAGGAATACCACGCGCGTCGTCGAGTGAGCGCGTGCGTGGTTGAATGATTACCCAGGTTCGATTCCTGGAAGAGGACGCTCCTTTTATTTATTCTTTCAATTTAGCGTTCTCGTAAGTTCGAGAATCTTGTCTTATCGAGGTAGCAACGTTCTACACGCCCAACGTTCCACGCCGAATGTTCCAGAAACCCACGCGGGTATGAAAGGTGCTCTGCATGGTGGTTCGGAGGCAGTCTCGCTCTTGCGCTCGATCGTGCTACACCGCCGACCTTCAACGCCACCTCTTTGTATTTCTTGTTTTGGGCACAAGTTCGCCCCTATTCAACGTTTAGTTTGCTACTGCACTAACTGTCTCTCTGCCTGTCATTTGTAACCATATGCTGCTTTGCTTGGAAGTGACATAAAGAGAATAAAATATTCCAGGACTGAGATAAAAGGGTCTTAGACCGTCAAGCATGTCCAAAGTCCTTAGGTCTGCGACGCCTCACGCCCAGTCATGAACATGGACCCATACAGATGGACAGGTCATATAAAAATTAATTGAGTACACCCTGCCTGGATGGCATCAACGCAAACATGCTACGCAACACCCAACAGGAGGCTAGAGATGATCCTTGCCTGGCTGAATGGGATGTGGGCCACAGGAATACTCCCCGTTGAGTAGCTACAAAATGACATCTCAAAGGTGTCAGACTCAGTCTGTCAGATGAGAGGACTAAGTATGTAATCCTTGGGAAAGGCAACCAGCACGAAATGCTTTCCATGACGAGCACGTCTCGACTACACCAGACAAAGCTGAGCCTTCGACCAGTATTTGCGCATATGGAAGTGACCGAGCTACTTCTCGTCCTGGCACAGAGACTGCCATGGCACTTAATAGACGTGACTGTAGTACCTGGAGAGTGTTTCTGAGAAGCGTGTTTACTGTGTCTTCTAATGTGGCCTGTCAATTTCTGCCTGATGACGTCATAGAAGTGTCATGCTGTTGCTCACTCTCAGTTTCACAATACATGGAGGCTTCTGCAGCAACAAGTTGGGATGCTGTGGTGACAGTGGCGCTTACATTAAGCTCGTCTCTTGTGCCAGAACACTTCTACAACAGACCGTCAGTATCGCAGTGTCTGACAGCACGACGCACCAGCTCTTATGATGCGATTTATTTCTTCCAACCTTGGAACCACCTTCAATGCGCGAGTTGTGTAGGACACTATAGGCACGAGTCGAGAATGCATTCCAGTCACTGTAGACCTGATGCAGACAACCCCCCCCCCCTTTTAAAGAGCACGGGCCTGTTGCACGTGAAAAGGAGACAGAAATACTGTGAAAAACACACTAAAGCCGCAACAAAACTTTTTGTAAACCCCTAAAATTAACTCATTTACACAGATGCATCTGCCGGAATTGGTAGATGGAGTCAAGCTTCTCCACTTCACATCAGAGCAAAACAGAGAAGCTTAACTGCATATCACTGGCACTCATCCATCAGTCGTCATTGCTTTGCACAGGTGTGCTAGGATAAATGGCTCATGTGTCGGAGAGTCTCTATTGGCTTGATGGTCTCAACATTTTTGCTCGTTTTTGCAGGTCAGCCTTTGCCGGTTATGATTATAGTTGAACCCCCAACTTTAAAGGGCAGTGACAAGAAAGAAAACCTTCAGCAATATTCAAATAAATAAGCTAGTCATTGCCTCGCTTGCCATGTTACACCTAACTTGTTTTTTCTGGGCCTTCCTTTTATTAATGGAGGCAGTCAAATGTTTCAGCGATAATATTTTAGTCATTTTGATAGGTATGCTTTGTATCAAAGGTTTCCAGCCATGTTTTATTAAGCTATTCCTGCTCAATTTGTATGAAAAGTAATATTTCTTAATTTGATTTGCAGTTGAATTTCCAACATTGTTTGCAGTCAAGAATTCGATACCCACACACGTGTACTGAAAGCATATGAGGACGCTCAACTAATGAAAACCGAAATTTCAAAATATATTCTTGGAGTGGCTGTTTCAATGTAAGTTTCCGCACACCTCTATAGAAAGCATATGAGGACGCTCAACTAATAAAACCCGAAATTTCAATATATATTCTTGGAGTGGTTGTTTCAATGCAAGTTTTAATGCAACTCTATTTGTGTACCTGCCAATTGTGGTTGAGTAACAAGGCTGCGCTCTTCCTAGGAATCATTGCAGGATGACCTTCAGCTGTCTCCAACCTGCCAGCTACTCCTTCAGCTGGAGCAGAGAAATCAGGTGCCCAGCTCATCTCAGCTGGTGCCACCGCAGTGTGCACCTTCAGGGTCACATCCCACCCTGCTGTCGCCGCCAAGACCAGCCCTGGTTGAGCGGCAGCCACAAACCCCGCAGCCAGTCCCGCTGCGCTCCAGGAAGAGAACTCACAAGGGTACCTCTCCGCAGGGCAGGGCTCAAGAGGATGCGGCTCTGGCGACGGTCATTCAAGAATCTGTGCGTCAGATGGGCAGGGTGTGTACAAGGCCTCACCTTGATATAAGCACACCGAATAGTGCATTTATGGCGTTTATGGTCAGCGAGGTTGAGAGCTTGCCACCTAGCTATCAAAGCCGGTTCAAATTTAACATGCACAAGATGGCGTATGAGCTAAAGATGGAAGCCCTTAGGGATAAAGAAAATCAGGAATAAGCTTTGATCTTAAGGCCCGTTCACACTCTTGCGACCTCTTAAACCTGGGTTCCTTAAAACTTCTTAAACCAGAGGACACACTGACGCCATCTATTGGGTAGCAGTATAAACTCGGCGGTCCGGCATATTTTTTTATTTCTCTCGCGCATTATCCTTTCTTTCTTGGCTCGAAAAACTTTTGTCAATGTTATAAACGAGCCTTTCTATGAGTATTACGCACATTTGACCTCGGAAATCCCGCAAAACCTTCGCTCTTGTGAAATGCAGTTCCAGGGTCACCGCATAGATGGCGCCACAATGCCAGTGTGTTCCCTCGTTCTGAAAAATTTAAGAAGTTGTAACAGATCTCGTCTCTCTCAGTCGTACTCAGTCGCAAGAGTGTGAACGGGCCTTTACGAAACATGATGTTTATATTGCTGGCTTGTTATCAGGTGCAGCTACTACTGGGAGTGGGCTTGGGAGGGCCCACTCAACAGAGCAGCAGTTGACGTTGAGAGTAGGAAGCGTTCACCCCTGCTGCTGGCATGCCGTTTTTTCATTGTTTTTTTTGTTTTTTTCCCGACTTGGTTGCCTAGCTTGCTGACCCGTGTTGGTCCTGACGAGGCTTGCCGTTTGCTCGAGTTTGAGATTATAACATATTTCTAAAAAAGGCAGTGGAGCGAAGTATGTTGAAAATGGAGGCCTAGCTTGTTTAAATGGTCTACTTTGGTCGGCAAGCTAGGCTTCGAACTCCTTGCTCCTGGAAAAATTGGTTATAAAGTCAGGTTCTAGCTAATAGCAAGCCTCATCGGAACCGACAAGGGTTCAGCAAACTAGGCAACTGTGTCAGGGCAATACGGAAGCAGCATGCCGGCAGAAGGAGCGGCTGCTTTCTACTTTCAGCAGCAAGTGCCACTCTGTTGAGTGGGCCATCCCAAGCCCCTCCCCCAAAAGCACCTACAACCGATAAAGGCCCGTTCACACATTTGCTTTTGACTACGACCAACTGAGACGAGACCGGTTTTTAGCTCTTGCTGCGACGGCTTCCAACAGGCTCCGCAGCAGTGCATCCGCTTGTAAGCCGTTGCAAGAGGCTTAAAAAACTATCTTGTCTCGGTCGGTCGTAGTCGGTTGCAGTTGTGTGAACGGGCCTTTACAAGTCAGCAACATCAATACCAAGTACTTCCTGCCTTTGAGCATCCACTGAAGCAAAAAAAATAAAAAGATAATAGTGAGATATTTTGTACCTTGAATGTTGTATAGCCCTAAATGCATAAATGTTTTATTTTACTCATTGTTTATTTTATATCTTGATTATAATGTTGCATTATTTTGTTATGCATTCTGTTTTGACCTGTGCAATTGGCAAAAAATTCATTTTTAATTTTTTTATTGCATGTCGTGATAGGAATATATTGAGATGCCCACTTGTGATACATTATTATCTTATTTACTTGTGCGTAAAATATATTGATGTGTTATTTTGCTTGTTCTTTAGTTTATGTCATGGTTTTAGTGTATTTATTGCAGATGAAATAATATAATGGATTTGACTATTTCGACGTCCCCCGCCAAGTAGGCATATCCGGTATGGGCGACGAAAAAATATTAAAACGTTTCAACCTGGAAATAGTAAAAAAATAGAGGGGAGACAAAACGAGAATGGGTGGCGGTTACGCTTTTCTCCTAAATGCATACTATTGGCGTGGCGACGGCGAAACAATGTTTTCGCCCATACTGGAAGTGACGACAATTCAAGATGGCGGCACCCTTGAAGAAAGGGTCTATAAACTACACAACAAATGTAAGTGCAAATGTAAAAAACAAAGCAATGAAAGTTTTGAACAATTTTTGTGCCTTAGGCTTCCACACCGTGCGAGCGTAACTTCAGATCGTTGCAAAGTCTCGCTTTGCATCTGGCTCCCACCCTCTCTTTTAACTGGGTTTCGTGGGTTTGCTGTTTAACCTAGATTTTATTTTCGGTAACATGCATAATGAATGTGGGTCGCTTACGAAATGATTGGGATGTTCAATAAAGTGTTGTGATTGCAAACATTGCCTCCTTGACATTGACTGGTGCAAACAAACAAACCGAGGTTCCAACACACCGATTTAAAAATTACCATATAGCAGTCTGCATTGTGGTTATACGAGATTACATGCATTTTCCTACAGCAAGTGTCGTGCAATTGACTGCAAATTTTGTGACACGAGAATCAAATCCAAAACATGACAGAACGCGAGAGCATTCTGTAATGTTTTCCACAACCAAACAAATGTCACGCGCTGCCTGATACCCGAGTTGTATTTTGAGTTTTTTTGCATTCCCCATAACTTGTCGTAAAAGCGGCAGTGGACATTTGTGGCCAGAAAGGTGTGTTGAACTGCAACGTCTATTGCAGGCAAGGTGACATTTTCCCCGGCTACTTTCGATTGCTTTGAGCTTTGAAGTCCCAAGTTGGAGACGTCAAAATAATGAATTAGTGCTACGACTTGTGGCGTTTGTTTACTTCAAGTCGTGCGATATACAGTGATGTCTCGTTAATGCACACCTCCATTCCCAGAGCAAAGTGTCCATAATGTGAGTTATTCATAATAATGAGACAAAAATGCATGTATTTACCCAGTTTGTCTCCCAAAGTGTTCTCATAATAAAGGGGTCTGTGTTAAGAGATGACACATACATTGCTAAATGGGAAACCTGGGATATTCCTCAAATAAAAACAGTTTGAACAAGTCAGTTATTCGTTTTCTTACATGTTTATTTGCACACGTGGAAACAAGTAACGCCACACCAACATAGAAAAATATCAGTCCTCTGACCAAGCCTCCTGATCCAAAAGCAGTTGCCAAGACAGTCCATCAAGCATCGTCGGATGTAACTGACTGCAGATAGAGCAGAAAACACGCACCCTTGCACAGCGGCCTGCCACCCACATAACATTGCAGTTTGTAGTGGTAAACCATGTTTGTGATGATGCAGAAGTAACAAAGCAAGCTGCAGGCAATGTTTTAGTTTCGGTTTGTGGTAAACTTCAAACGAAGATTGCATGAAAATATTTCAATGAGGAGCAGTTGTGAGATAAGGTCTGACATCTAACCAACCATTGACTGAAAATCTTCGTAATTAACCAGCGTTGCCCTTAAATTTAAGTGTAAACTGAACAAAACATTCTGTGATCCTTCACCGATCCAGACTGCTCAATCCAAGAGGCTATCAAGAATGGATACACTGTAATTGTAGAATGCATTCCAAGTCACAGGAAGGAAATCACAATTTAACCATTTGGAGAGAAAACAGAAGAACAATTAGTTTCTTGCTTGACAAGTGCCTGCATTACAGGCAAGAGGAGAGAAAGCATCCAACAAATTTGAAATGGGGACATATAACCAACATACATTTTTTTTAGTGTCGCTAAGATTTTCTTAGGGTCCTTGCACAAAACCATGATGAAAGACTATTCCTGGCTTGAAATCTTGTTGGAATCCATGTTCACTTTCGTCTGCTTTTGTTTTATGCCTTTTTATGTGCAAAGGCACTGGTTTCCAGAACGCTAGTTCTTTGCATCACAATTAACTGTGCCAGCCGCACAAGTCTGCCCAACTACGGCATAAGTCTGCACACGTAGTGGCTGTAGCGTGGACTAAATTGCGAGAGACAATAATCACAAACAGGGAGACGACGACGGCGGTAACGGCGGGGCGGCCGGACGGCTCCCAAGAAACGTGTTGCACAGGCGCGTTACGCCAATCATGCGGACACCGCTTAGCGCCGAGAGGAAACGTTGCTGACGTTATACATTACGCTTGCTCGGAGAAGTAAAAACAGGGGGCAACGGTGATGATGTTTAGCTCAGTGTTGGCTACGCCCACGCAGTAGCCTTACTGCGCTGTTGGTTGCGCCTCAATTCGCCCGCTCGAGTCAGCCAATTTCGGCAACTTTGCGCGTTGCGAAGTTTGCCGCACCTTTTAAGAAACATTTAGAGAGAACTACGTCGTAATATTTGACGTGTGGTCTTCCTAGGTGATACTGAAGAGGACTGCATTGGTTTTTCAAAAACAAATATGAAGCGGATGTGGCCCTTTAATACGCCACTAGGATTTCCAACTATAATGGCATCAAGTGCAAGGACCCTATATGTATTCAATTTACACTGTTTAAAAGACGGGGGAATGTTACCGAAAGAGTCAAAGGGCCGTGCAACAATTTTTGGACTTCGGTCAAATAATTGTGGTAGTTGTTCCCTGTCCTGTGTGGAGCAAAGGAGCTGAAAACCAATTTTGCTTCTGCACGCGTTTGTTTAAAATAAAAATAAAAAAAGTGACATAGAACTGAATATAGTGCCGGTATTTTCAATGATATGAGGCTTTTTAGACATTTGCTCATGTTGAAACGACAATATTTATTAAAGATAGCATTAGATATTGAGCACATAGTAGCACATCTTCCCAACTTATTACAATGCACCGAGGTTGGCGTCATGCCATAGCTCCCATGGCCGCCACTTGCAGCTGTAAATAGCAAAATGTTCGTTTTTTCTTTGCTAATACACAATGGAATTGCGATATTTCACAAGAATGAGGCGGTTTCTCTATACCTTGTGGTAAGGTAATGTAAAAATTAAAAATTGCAAATTTTTTCGAACCTAAAATTGTTGCATTGTCCCTTTAAGCGTTGGGTGCTGAGCCCCTGAACACTACACTGTACTGCCAAGGCACTTCACCAGTGAGAGAGCAGAAGTA
>JAZHYW010002695.1:0-18492 GCA_037355805.1 Ixodes ricinus
ATACATTACACGTGAAGTTCAGTATTCGATTTCAAATTTTACCATTCATTTACGGCAAGGTACAGTTTTTTATTATAAAATACATATGGCGACACGTGTTCAAGAACAGCTTAAATTGCATTTGCCGTCGTGTGCCGCTTGGACTCCACGTGAGAGACAGAAATGACGCCAAATGTGTGGGTGTCAGATGCTTGGATCCCTGTAATGAGCGAGCCAGAAATCTAAAAACAACAAGAGCGAGGGTGCGAATGGACCAGAGCCGCTTTTGCACGCGTTTCACTGTGCCTCGGTATGCCCAAATAAAATTGACGCCGTGAAAGGGATTCGGGCGGTTGCAATACCACCATGTTTGCAAATTCAATAGTTTTTTGTTTACCAACTGCAGACCTTATTTTCGAAATCACACTCGAGTTTGTGGAATGGTGCGACTACATTTGGCTTCATAGCCACCTCGGTGAATTTTAAACGAAATAAATATATATATATAAGTATTGGTGTATCTGAGGCAAAGCGCTGGCCTACGGGTTCCCATTTCGCGAGTTTTTATCCCGTATTATGCGTTCAAAAGGTATTAAAACGGCGCAAAAAAAAGAAAAAGAAAGACAATGGGCCCGTAGAAGGAGAACACAGACACAGCATTGACCTACAACAGAAAAAGGTTACTTGTGCACGGTACAGCAAGTAAACATAAGAACCAGAAACACACAAAAATAATCAACTGATTAACACGCGCCTACACGAACCTGCCCGACTTCGTAATAAAATCAACCTGGTCCCTCGCTAGGGATATGTACGAAGCGCTAACACACATACCAGCGTTATTGCTAGCTATGACGCAGGTATGTGTGTTAACGCTCTCTATAGCCTTAGGGAGGGACCATGTTGATTTTATTAGGAAGTAGGGCAAGTACGTGTAGGCGTGTGTTGGCATGATGGTGGAGGGATGTGTTATCGAGTTGATTGTTTTTGTGTCTATCCGGGTTTTTTATGTTTACTTGCTGTACCGTGCACAAGTAAACATTTCAGTTGTAAGTCAGCGCTGTGTCTGTCTTCTCCTTCCACTGGTCCATCGTCTTTTTTGCGCTGTTTTAATACCTTTCGAACATGACCAACCAACTAGCCCAACTACACACCTTGTTGCAATCCTAGGGGTCCGAAATCTGACAGAGGCCTATTACTAGGCAGTTTTCGTAGATCGTTTCCGCTGTCCCGCAACGTTCTTCGCAGCCCGCTACGATATCCAGGACTCTTCAGGCAAGGCTAGCGCCGCGCATGTGCAGTAGTGAAGCCTTTGTTCCGGAGAGCGTAGCGGAGGTGGGAAAACGGTCTACGAAAACTCGCTCCTGAGAAGGCACCCCGCAATCGACATTTCGGTTGCGCGACAAAGGATCTCTATACTTAGTCTCACCTTAGCATGGACTAATGCTGCAGTCACACTGGCGTTCATATCGCAACCGCTAAGCGGATCTGCTCGTTTTCATTCCTTGCAGGGGGCACCTTTGAAAGCAGGTGTTTGGTGAGTGGCGTTACCATGGACCCCGAGCCATGCGGGTTCGCCCGCCCACGTCTGGCTGTGCGTGGCTTTCCCGTGTCCGGGGAAAAGGGCATCCTGGTGGTTGAATTAAGCCCATAGTAGGTTTGGACCCTTCGGGGCCCCCTGGGTGAGGCAATACACCACTTCGGCCCCCGCTTCTCGTAGACGGGTGTCCTGGCTTGGCCCGGCCAGGATGATTCAGTCAGTCGCCACTTCTACTATCCCCTCCCTTCTTTCTCCATTGTCTTCTCCTTCTTTTCACTCTTCTCATTTCTCATCTTTCCTTTTTCAATTATTTTGGCGGCAAGGGCTAACCTTGGGTGGCGACAGACACCTTGTCAAGAACCACACTTGGTTATAGAGACTCGGCAGCACTAGTAGAGTAACGTCTTCAGCCAAGCCTTTCTTGTTATGAAGCGTTACCTATTCCCTTGTTGGGCTCGGTGTTGGGCGGTGCACCACAGTTTCCGAAAATTCTCCCCATTCATATGGGTTCCAACTTAAACCTTTTGATCGGCCCCCCAAAAGGGTCCGCACCGAAGCTCTGAACACAATGAAACAATCTTTTGAACTGCAGAAATTCCCGAAGTTTCTTGTAATGCACTCGTTGGGTGACAAGCCACTTGGCAAACTATCCCGCTTTCTAGTCTCCAAAGTTCTTGAAGGTGTGATTGGCGCCAATTACAGTGCAAAGAAGATGGGATCCGATGATCTCCTTGTCGACGTCAACACAAAGCAACAAAGTGATGCCCTCCTAAAACTCAACCTTGTCTCCGACTACAAAGTAAGTGTCAGTCCTCACCGCAAACTGAACAGTGTTCAAGGGGTCATTTCTGAGGATGACTTGCTTGACTCACTTGAGCCATAGATAATTAGGGCCTCTCTAGTCAAGGAGTTATAGCTGCAGGAGGTATCACTATCCGCCGTGATGGTGTGGAACGGAAGACAAAGCACATCATTTTGACTTTCGATTCAACCACCCTGCCACAGAGTGTAAAGGCAAGTTATCTTCAGTGCCGGGTCCGACCTTATGTGCCGGACCCTCAACGGCGCTTTAAGTGCCAGCGGTTCGGCCATGGGTCAAGAAACTGTCGAGGAAAGGACACCTGTGCAAAGTGCTCCAGCAAGGAGCACGTCGCAGATGCGTACGATAATGAACCTCATTGTGCGAACTGTAGTAGCAACCACCCGGCATACTCCCGATCTTGTCCTGTGTAGAAAGACGAGAAAGAAGTTCTTACATTAAAATTTACTTAAAACATCACCGACACTGAGGCCAAGAAGCGTTTTGCTTTTCTAGCGAAAGGCTCCTATGCCGAGGCCGTGCGCAGGCGACCAGCGCGGCCAGTGGTTTCGATGGGAACGCAGACGTCGCCGGACGACCTGCATCTCCCGTCACGGTCCCCCTCCAAACCCCCGGGAGCGGTGCCAGTGGCACTGCCTCCGAACCGCAAGGTGAATGCTGCTTTGCCAGCATCCACCCCAGAACAGGAGACGACGTCTCCTGTTCAACCAGCTGCTTCGACCTATCGGGGTCCGGGGCCTACCTCCCCACACCTCTGCTTCCCAGAGGAAGCCTGGGGAAGTGCCAAGGCAGTCGACCCCAAAAAGCCAGCTGCCGGCAGCTGCAAACGAGCCCATGGACGAGGGTGGGCCGAGATCTGATGAGGAGGCTCTCCTCTCTAGATCAGAGTCCACCCATTCTGCCTCCAGTGAATCTAATCAGAAGCAGAAAGACCCCCTAAAAAACAAAGTGCGCCGCGTGTGAAAACAGATTTTAAACCTTAAGGAACAGAGCTTTTTCATATGATATATAGGTTATACTTATTTTGTTTTAAATGGTTAAAAATATAGGTAATATGCAGTGGAACTGCCGCGGTAATATTCGTAATATGTATGATATAAATTTTTTTCTCGATGAGCTTCAGCCTGTTGCCATTTGTTTACAGTAGACTCATCTTAATGAAACTCAAACAGAGGTACTACGGCGACATCAGGTTTTTAGAAAAGACCATGTTTCTTGCAAAACCTCTTCTGGTGAAGTAGCTGTAGTTGTGCAGAGTTGTATTGCCTATGCTCCTGTCCCTCTCGCAACCCCCTTAGAGGTAGGAGCGGTTTGTGTTCTGCTTGACCGCCTAATTACAATTGTTTCGCTTTACCTTCCACCAAACCTTCTAGTGCATTTACATGACCTGCAATGACTTGTGGGCCAACTCCTACAGCCTCTTTTAATCTTAGAAGATTGTAAGGCACACCACCCCATGTGGGGCAGTGCTCGTCAAGAGTCCCGTGGTGGTGTCATAGAACGCTTTTTTACTGTCACCTGGCTTTTGCCTTTTAAACAAAAGACAACCAACTTTCTTTAGTGCACCTCATAATACTTTTACTTCCATTGACCTTTCCATATCATCACCTACTATGCTTCCTTATTTTTCTTGGAAGGTTTTAGAAAATAATTTTGGTAGTGACCATTTTCCTGTTATTTTAGAAAGCTCAGTATCACTTCCTTCTCTTCGAGCTTGTGTTCCCAGGTGGAAGTTTGATAAAGCCGACTGGGCTTTATTTTCTCTGGAGGCAGTGGTCGATCCCACTGTTTTTTTAGCTATGTCTCCTGAGGAAGCGACTCTTTACCTTACTGAAAAAATTATAAATTCTGCTTTTGTGTCACTTCCCCGAACTTCTGGAAATATTCCCAAGAAATGCAAGCCTTGTAGAACAAGGAGTGTACGACCACCATAAAAGCTGAAAATAAGGCTTGGGGAAGGTTTCGGCGGTACCCAGCTGTTCAGAACAAGATCAAATTCAAACAGTGTAAAGCAAGCGCTCGTTGGACATGAAAACAAGCCAAGAGGACCTCATGGGTGAAATATGTGTCCTCTATACACAGTTTTGTTCCTGCAAAAGAGGTATGGGATCGTGTTAAGAAAATTCCGGGTACTCACCGCTCCTTCAGCATTTGCCTTTTTCCCTCATCATCCCCATCACTAAAAGATAGGGCTGACATTCTTGCTGTTCACTTTCGAGAGGTCTCCAGTTCCTCAAACTACACTACTAAATTCAAAAAGTTTGTGAGCTTGAAATGGCCCTTGCAGTAAGGAAGCAGTCAGCGCCTGGTCCAGATATGATTCAATTATGAATTGCTGAGGCGCTTGTCAGCTGAATCCTTGGTGCATTTGTTGTCTTTATTTAATCATTTATGGGAAGCTTCTTGTTTTCCACAGTCCTGGAAGCGAGCACACATCATTCCCATCTTGAAGCCTGGCAAAACCCCTTCCCAACCAACAAGCTATCGGCCAATAGCACTGACTAGTTGTCTAGGGAAACTTATGAAAGGCTCATAAACAGAAGGCTAGTGTACATTCTAAAACAAAAGAAAATTTTCGATAAAAACCAGTGTGGTTTCAGAAGTGGTCGCTCAACCTTAGATCACCTTGTCCGGTTGGAGACATTCGTGCGTGAGGCTTTTGTGAACCGGCAGCATTGCCTGTCTGTCTTTTCTGATTTACAGAAAGCTTACGATGCGGCATGGCGGTACGCAATACCTCAGGACCTGTATGGGTACGGTGTTCGTGGTCGCATGCTGCGTTGCATAAGGGACTTCTTGAAAGACCGTTTTTCTTCAGGTCCGCCTGAGATCCACGCTCTCAGATGTTTTTACACAGGAAAACGGCGTCCCACAGGGAGGTGTCTTGAGTGTAACCTTGTTCGCAATTAAAATCAACAGCCTCGCTGCAGTTATACCAACATCAGTTTTTTATTCATTGTACGTAGACGATGTCCAGATCGCTTTCTCCTCATGCAACTTGTCAATTTGTGAGCGCCAATTGAAGGTAGCAATAAATAGGATGGTTTCCGGTTTGCACCAGAAAAAACGGTGCGCGTGCCTTTTTCATCATGTCGGGGATTGTCGCTAGATCCCAGCTTGCAGATGAATGTCACTGACATAACCGTTAGGCATGAACACAAGTTCTTGGGTGTTATTTTTGATAAGAAGCTCACTTTTCAGACCCATCTAAAGGAACTGAAGCGAAAGTGTCTTAAATCTGCTAAAGTTCTCAAGGTACTTGCACACATGTCCTGGGATTCTGACAAGAGGTGCCTCCTGCGACTCTACAACTCGCTGGTTCGTTACCGTCTCGACTATGGTGCGGTTGTATATGGCTCGGCACGACCGTCATCTTTAAAAATGCTAGATCCTGTCCATCACCTTGGACTTCGACTTGCCACGGGGGCCTTCCGAACGTCGCCTGTCCCGAGTTTGTATGCAGAGGCGTACCAAATGCCACTAGAAAAGCGAAGACAGTACCTCAGCCTATGCTATAGTTTTAAAGTCAAATCTGACCCTGAACACCCATCCTTCCGCTGTTTGCACGCATCTCCCTTTTCACGTCTTTTTGAGAACAAGCCAAGAATAGTACGGCCTTAAAGCCTCCACATTCAAAGCATATCTGCATCCCTGCAGCTTGCACTTCCTGAGCGTAGCTTGAAGACCAGAGTTCGAAGCATTGCTCCTTTGAAGGCGGTGCACTATACCTGTGACTGGTCGCTGGCGAAATCCAATAAGCGATCTGTTGCGCCACTAGTTCTTGAGCAAGAGTTTATGACCTTGCAAGCTAAGCATAAGGACTATGCACAATTCTTCACTGATGGTGCAAAAACGCCACACTTTGTCGGTTCGGCTGTATATTCAAAACACTTTGTGAAAGCTCGACGGCTTGACTCGTTTGCCAGCATTTTTACTGCAGAGCTTTATGGTGTGCTCATGGTTATTGAATATATTTTAGGCAACAATATCAGGAGAGCTATTTTGTTTGTGGACTCCCAGAGTGCTCTCCTCTCTCTCTGTTCCCTCAATGATTTTAAGAATCAACTTGTGCAACAAGTACGGGTAGAGTTAAACCTGGCCTTCCAAATGGGATACAATACCAAGCTGTGCTGGGTACCAAGCCATGTGGGAATTTCAGGTAATGAGAAGGCGGATAGGCTAGCAGCCTCTGTTAAGGATGCTCTGGAAACACCCGTTCAGCTGCCTCAAGGAGATTTTAAATCCAGTTCTCAAAAAAGCAATTTATTATGCCTGGCAGCCAGACTGGGACAGAGAAATAGATAATAAGCTACATCTCGTCAAACCACGTTTGAAGGTATGGGAGAGTTCGCACCATAGAGGCCGTCGCCATGAAGTTTTAATGTGTCGGTTGAGAATTGGACATTCACGTGTTACCCATCAACATCTTCTTTGTGTTGAGGACACCCCAGTCTGTGAGCATTGCGGTGAATTGCTAATATACTGCATATTCTATGGCACTGCAAATTCTTTGATCAAGAACGTCGAACAAGTTTCCCTTCACTTTCCGGATATCTTCCATTTCACCCAGCCTGTTTGCTGGGAGATGAACCTTTAGTTCTTTTTGGTCACATTTTAGATTCTCTTAAAAAACTGGCTACCTGCACCAGTTACAGATGTTCCGCATAGTAATTTTATTTATTTTACCATAGGCTCTTTTAACTATTTTTTTGGCGCAGCATGGCCTATGTTGCTTTTTGCACCATTAAACACCTAATAATCAATCAATCTGCTAGTTTTCATTTCGGTTCTCAACCGCTTCGCGAACGCGGTTCAATCCCCAGTGGGAATGAGGCATAACTGCGAAGGCTTTGCAAGCGCGAGGGGCAAGCCTTTATGCCTTGGCGGCGGCTGTACTCGCTACGCGAGCGCTTGTGCAGCCGCCGAGGCTTCATCCAAAGCGGCTAGCTCGCGCTTCTAGTATGCCCGGCTAACAATAGTTTATTATGAGGTGATCAAGAAGTTAGCACGCTATTTTTCCACCAGGGTGTGCTGGACGCCCTTCGTTGGTTTAACCTAAAGACACTGGATCCTGGGAAAGTAGCGCCAATCTCCTCGTATGGTCGCCATTTTCGTCCGTGAAATGAGAAATTTCTCCTTGAACCCTCCATGAGCCGATCTAAATAAGCTGGTGATGGGTAGCTTTATGAAGACGTTTCTTGTATAGAGACATTTTGCTATCCCCACACAGGCGAAACAAGTGTACATCTTCGTACCACCACCACATGCTGTGTCGGTGCTTGGAGGCACTGAAAAATAGTTTTTACTGTTTTGAAATACGCAAGAAGAACAATATAATTTTAAGAGATCCGTGGAGATGGGCATGATTGATAAGTTGATTGCATACACAGTGCCAGATACGCTTATATTGGCGATGAACGCTTCCAATACGATGATGGTCCGCGGTGATTTTGGCGTTACTGGCTTAGAGCGAACTTCCGGAAGATTCGAAAATTTAGATGGACCGAAATGGCGATTTTCATGGCAACGGAAACAAATTAGTCAATCGCCTTGCGAGGTTTTCGTCGTCTGTATGTTAGTATCCATTGTGTGCGGCTAGCGTGTATGGAAGGCAGTGGTACTACTTTCCCAGGATCCAGTGACTTTAGTTTGACCTAACAAGGTAGAGGGGATTAGAGTGATAAACTGGTATCGGCCGCTCACCAGGCAAAAGTGACCGCCACTTGGCTTGTTGTACAATTTGACCTCTGGACACGTGACCGTACCAAATCCTGTGGCTTTTACGCGGAACTGAACCGTGATTTGTAATGCGATCGCTTTTAAAAACATGATAAACTATTTTTTTACATACTGCTAGCCACAGAGGTAAGAGTATAGCTCCAATAAAAATCGAAAATGCTGTACCGCGGCTGGACGGCATCTAGCGGAGCCATTGCGAAGCTGGCCGAGCTTTTGTCGCAAGGGTACATTTTGAACCTAAAGAACAAAGGAAACATAACTTATCATCTCGTCGGTACTGTTAATACAGATCAATAAGCAATTATTTTTGCGCGGTACTTCGTTAAAATCTATACGTAAAACTATAAGGTCACGTGTCTAGTGGTCAAAAATATGAAACTGGCGGCAGCCAATTGGGGGTCACTTTAACGTTGGGTCACTTTCAACTGCTAGTTTATCGCTCTAAGGCCCTCTACCTCTTTGGTTTGACCCAGCGAGATAGAGGGGCTTGGCGCGATAAACTGCCAGCTGAAAGTGACCCCTACCCGGCCACCGCCATGTTGAACATTTTTGACCACTATACACGTGACCTTATAGTTTTACGTCCAGATTTTAACGAAGCATTGCGCACAAATAATTGCATATTGATTTTTATTGACTGTACCGAGGAGATAAGCTTTGTTTCGTTTGTTTAAAGTGCAAAATGTACTTTTACGACAAAAACTCAGGCAGCTTCGCAATGGCTCCGCTAGATGCCGTCAGCTGTGGTACAGTATATTGGGTTTTTATCGGAGCTAGACACTGATCTCTGCGCTTACAGCATTAAACAAATAGTTTATCATGTTTTTACAGGGATCGCACTACAAATCTTGGCTCAGTTTTGCGTAAAAACCTCAGGATTTGGTACGTTCCTGTGTCTAATTATCAAAATTGTACACCATGGCGGCAGCCAGGGGGGGGGGGTATTTATGCCATATGAAGGAAATACCAATTTATCGCTCTAAGCCCCTCTACCTCGTTGGTTCGACCCTGTGAGCTGAATTTCGAAATCGCTTTTCCTTAGATCAAGGCGCAGCCAACACTACGGGCAGACGAAGCCAATCAAGCTGCCACAAGATTGCACGGCCATGCAGTTCGTTTTCTTGTTGTGTGTGTTTGTGCGATCATCGGCTAAACAAAATGTAGTGAAAACGCGGTGACACTGCGTCTTTAGTCTGTGTGTGTCTTGCGTTTTTTTTATCTTAATATTTTTGTTTGCGTTCTTACTTATAATAAAACAGGGCATAGTTATTTCTAAGCAAACATTGTGTATTTAAAAAAAAACTAACATGTTAATGCGAATGATAAAGACACGAATATGAGATCAGTTGCAACAATTCTATTTTTGTTTCTGATCTTCAGAAACCTCAATACTCGTGGCCACGCTAATAATTTGCCTTGATATGGAAAAAAAGCCCCGAGTGTTCTGGAACCCTTTCGATTTTGTTTTTATTGTTGCTCTTTGCGAACATTTTTCTTTCTCTGCTGACACATCACAAATTCATCATCTCCACTCTATCTAAGAATTAATCTTGCGACATTATTTAGTTTCGTAGCCGCCTCAAAGAATAGACAAAGCGCTGTCCTACAGATCCTCAGTTAGTTCTACGGATCACAAGAAGTTCAGTCATTATACCTAAAAATTAAACGTCCGATGTCGCCCCTGCGGCAGTTACGATCAAGTGTGGCAGAAAAGTTAACATTAATTTGCTATACTGACGGCTATTTCTGGTTAGCTCACTTGGTAGAGCGCTTCGCCAGTCTTGGAGAGGTCCGGGTCAGTTTCTGGACCAAGAGTATATTTTCAGCGGTGACAAGTTACTTAAATGAAAAGAAATGTGCTCAATTTTAGGTATAAGCATACTTATTCACGCGTAAATTTGTTTCACCTCGGGGATTTTCCCCAAGGGTGATTCCACGTCAGTTCATTCGATGATGGTCCGGGTAATAATTTTGATATTTTTGTTAAAAATATATTTGATAGCCATGTTCTTGGGAGGAACATTCATTTATATATTAACGCCTTAACATATTTTTTCGCTGAGATATAAAATAGAGAAGCTCGAGGCGTGGAAATCGATAACTTTTCACGATGCTACTTTGCACAGTCGCCATTTTTTTATGGAAGCTTCCACGTCACCATAACATTTTTAATACATCTATTGAAAGACAGAAACCAAAATGAAGAATATAAATAAAATGTTTCTATGCAAAAAAAAACACCTGTAAACATGGCAAAAAACGCGTTTTAGAGACATATTAACAAATTCTTTTTTTGCAAATGAACTATCTTTTATAATACTTCAAAAACACATCAAATAGCGCCTCTTTAAATTACCTTTAAGAATAGGAAAAGATAATATGACCACCCTTAATTTTCTTCTTTTTATTAACGCAGAAATGCAACTAATTTCTCGAAATACGGCAAAATGTTGCGTCTGTATTAAAACAAAAAATGCATCTTTTATTTTTTTTAACTCCCCTTGGCACTTTTAGGTGACCTGAAGTAACTTGTGATAGCAAAACATTGAGTAACATATGACTTCCAAATGGGAAACATTACGAGAAACCTTCACTCGGAGTGAGCCGACGTTTTCGTCACAGAGGCTTTCCCGCATAGCACCAGACATTTTGAGCGTTACTTATGACATGCATTTTATATTTTTCATATCTTAATTTTTAAAAATGGGTTAGTATAACTAACGCGAAAAGATACTTTGAGCTGGAATACAATTACTTAGCTTACAATTCACAAGAACACAACGGCCCCACTTCACCAATTCGCTAACTTTGCATACATATGCTTAAAAGTGTCAGTCGCGCAAGTGGCCATGTATACATCCGGCCTCTCGGCATAGGACTACTTCCACGGATGCGATGCCTGGATTCTTCTTACACGTTTTACGGTGGTCCACTTTGCTTGTTTCACCGCACGAAACTCTCGAACCTTTTCTGCAGACAGTTGGAACATGCAGACATTTGTTACTCTATCTCGCGGCACTTCCACAAAGTCTTTAGTTGCGACAAGACTAGAGTTGAGCGAACCTCTCAAGTTGGTAAGAGTTGTGTGGTGTTTAAGAACACCATCAACTCTATCACAAGTGCTTTTTCGTGTCCAGTAGCCGCAAATGTCCATCTGAAGAGTACGGCTTACGAGATAATTCGTGTGTATGGAAGACATTCTTGAAATGCGCCGCCGCTCCGCCTGATACATACATTATTTAAAAAAAGACAGGGTAATGTTCATCAACATACTCTTCTATGGCCGCTGTGGCTAGAAGATCGTGAGCTGTGTCACGTGTAGTGTCATCGATGACAACGGCAAAGTTTTGAGTGTCTTTGTGGACGTAACCACACATGAAAAAAAGGACCCGCGTTTTTTTCTTTCTTTTTTTTAATGAAATTTCTGCATTATCGTTGTCCAATTACTGTCCAATTTTCCGCAAAAACTGTAAGTGAAACATCACTTCCTTGGGTGGTAAGGCGGTTCTTGTGTGTATCAAGCTTTGTTGAAGGTCACGGATCTAAGAATGCCTCATATACCTTTCGCTCCATGACTCCATATTCCCGCAGGAAGGCGGAAGTGTCCATAGCCTTTTCGACGAGTTCGCCGGCGTCTCATAACGCGAGAAAGATCTCTTCGCCTTCGTCGACATGGACCGTCTGTAGCGAGTTGGTCTGCATTTTCGGACACTTTTCGTAACGGCCCAGGAAGCAATCGTTGTGCGGAGGAAGATGCGCTTGAGGTCGTCTTCAGTAAATGCATTCTTCGAGGCATTTGTTATTGCTGCCAAAGGCAACTGAAAATTGACGCAATATATGCATGCGCACACCTCATGCTCGAGACTCTTTTTTACCCATTTTGATAAAAGGGAACACAATTTGGAGATGCCTAGCTATCGATGGGAATGGTCCTTCCTAAACAGCGGGTAAGCTTCCTGTTAAGGAGGCTTACCAAACGGGAACCTTTTACGACTTTGCTCTTGTTGTCGTTGATCATGACTTGGACGACGTCCTTTTTGTTGGGGCTTTGAACAGAGTATGCGAGGTCGTCGAGTGTGTAGTACTCAAGTGCAATCCTCACGTCTTCGGCATTCGCCTTTTTCCCCATGTAGGGATCACGGATCCACCATTTTTTACGCTTCAGTTTTCTTGTTTGAGCAATCATGTAGGCAGTCGCTCCTGGAACCAGACGCAATATTCTTTCTTCGAGATGCTTGGCGGCAGAATCGTGTACAGTGGCTTGTGTTCCTGGGGGGAACTGCGTGCTCTCAGCCCTTCGCGGAACGCGTCAAACCACTCCCCGCAGTGCTCACAACTGCCCTTGCCGGTTTTCACGCCATAAACGCTTGTTAGCTTTCTTCTAATCGAAGAACTCATTTGAACTTTGTTTTTCTTCCATACTCTTGGCGCCTCTTTTTTTTAATGTCTTTACGCAATTTCAATGTAGTTACCGCAGTTGACTACTTTAGC
Source organism: Ixodes ricinus (assembly GCA_037355805.1). NCBI lineage: Eukaryota > Metazoa > Arthropoda > Arachnida > Ixodida > Ixodidae > Ixodes > Ixodes ricinus. The sequence continues at coordinate 12,570 of JAZHYW010002695.1, forward strand.
CAGCAATGTAAACGTTGACGTACTTGAGCAAGAATTTCCTCAGAGTTCCGGAAAGAAAAATGTGATGTAACCACGTTGTGAATATAAGCGATCTCATTCTAGAGATATTTGCAGTATTTCATAGCATAAATGATCAGTTTCATTCACTGTCCGTGAAGCCAGTATATTTTCCAACCGCACTTCGTCGAGTTTCCCTATCGGTACGAGGTGCGTATCACTATATACTTTCTTCTAGTGTACCCGTAGATAGTCCACACAGAACTATCGCACGGTGCCGAGTCGTTCGGCCGTGGCTGTTTGGTCTCAGACTAAACTCTTTCTCGCTTCGTAAATGACACAACTTGAAACGTCCTCGTAAACGCCTATTTGAGAAGTTCTGAATTCCTCTCTCCCGGCTCTGAATTTCCGGTCAGAGTTCCGAAAGAAAATGTCTTTGTGCTTATCAACTTTTGTCTTCCCTTGTAGATATACTCTGTGCATCGCGCACGCTCAAGCTGGTGTTAGTTCTTTGTAGTTCCACTTAATGAGCATCAAAAGACACTGAGTTTCTAAGCCTAGCGTTGGTCAGCCGCATTTTGTTTTGAATCACCTGGTGAAAGTTTCCTTTATTGTAATGTTTTTGGAATTTTCGGTGTTGGAGTGTAGCTTATGTGTGTGTGTGTGTGTGTGTGTGTGTGTGTGTGTGTGTGTGTGTTGAGAAGGGGGGTTATGGAAGAAAAATTGGAGAGCGGGGATTAGGGCTTCTGTCTCGGCCGGTTCACATAGCGTGGTGAAAGCCATCTGTTTAGGTCCTTGGGAGATGTGCCCGTTCCCGTTGCTGTCCTTAAGCTTGGAGGGATTTAATTTGTCTGGCCAGGTTCGGTCAAGTCTTTGCGGTCGCATGTCTTTCCCTTCCCTATTGTTTTTTCGGTATAGGACATGCATTTATTGTCATTATTGTGAGTTAGCTCCGCTGTGTTTGAAATTTCGTTCGCACTGTCCGTTATTTTTGTTTTCCTCCTCTCAGGGTTTAGATTGCAATCTTTCCTAACCAACTGACCGGCATACTTTCCCTTCTTACAACTGCTCTTGCCTTATTTTTTTCTTAACTGACTATCCTCGTACTTACCTTTGGTTTTCAAGCTATTATGATGTACTTACTACTCGGAACTGACGGCAGCAGTGACGTTCGCAGACGTGTCTTGTTCGTGATGAAGGTGATTAAGGGGTGGGAAAGGAGGGTGAGGTTGGTACGGTCACACAAGAATAAAGCAATGCTCGGAACAGCAAGACTTTCCACTCTCTACGATAGAGTCCCGCTTTCCAGCTTTTGACACTGCCATGAAGGCGACGTTACGCGGCAAAGCCGCTATGACGAGACGCCGGCTCGCTCCGAGTGAAGGTTTGTTGTAGCTTTTCCCATTCGGAGGTCATATGTTATTCAATGTTTTGCCATCACAAGTTAGTTCAAGTCAGTGCAAAGTGCCAAAGGGAATATAAAAAAACTATGGAGTTTTTTTAAATATCAACGACCAATCTTGCCACTTTTCTGGAATTAGCTGAATTTCCGCTTTTATAACAAGGGGGCAATCAAGGGTAGGTATATTTTTTGATATATCTGTAAAGACAATTTTGAGAGGCGCATTTTGATATCTCTTGTTAAGTAGTAAAAATAATAGTTGATTTGCAAAAAAATATGAATATGACGCTAAGACGCGTTTGATGACATGCTTGATTTTTTTGTTTGCATAGAAATATTTTATTGATATTTTAAATTTTTTGGATATGTGTGGCAAACCTTTTTCTTAAGTCTATTAAAAATTTATGGTGACAAGAAAGCTTTGATGTGAAAATGGCGACTGCGCAATGTAGCATATTGAATTGTTCTGAATTTCCACGCCTCGAACTTCTTTATTTTATATCAGAGCAAAAACAATTGTATCAGCCATACATATATATATCTGATTGTTCCTCCCAAGAACATGGCTTTCACATGTACTTTAACAAAAAAATATCAAGATTATGACCTCTACAACATTGTATGAACTGACGTGGAATCACCTCTAACTTATTTTATGTACTTTATATCACAAATTGTGTGCAGTGTGAAGAAGAGTACGGGAAAGTTACGTGGTTCGGCTCAGTGCATAATGTCTCGTTCTAGTGAAGCACTTTCTACATTCGATCACTCACGCCCGTACTTCACTGGAAAGTGGGAAACGTCATGAAACAAACAACGAAAAAAAAACATATACTGTACACCAAATTCATTTGATTTTAGTGGAATTTTTTAAAATCAAAATTAGCATTATATGATTGCATTCGCTTTGCCTTAAAATATTGACTTCTACATAAGGGCTGAAGTCTAAAATGCTAAAGTCTGAAGTGTTAAAGGCTGATGCCTTGAAGGTCTAGTAGGGTCCCATAACACATCAGGGCTGAAAATTCGGAAAGGTCTTTTTTCAGTAGGGTGCACTCGACGAACGAATAACAACTTCGGCGTTCCGCGCTCCTATGTTTCTTAATGAAAACATTTCAGCCGACCACCACCGCAATCTTCAATTATCACGTAAAAATGTGCAAGCTTTTTCCTGCGTCTGCGTGCAGGTATTTGAAATCACACAACATGCGGTTTGTCTGCCTGTGCATAATTTGGCCAAGAAACAACTATTCTTTGGATCACTTCTTGTTGCCGTTATTCCCTGGGCTGGGTTTTAACAAAGAAATGTTACTACGCTAAAAGGCTGTCACTAGCGTCAAAGGGTGACTTTAAGATAACTGGAAATGAAACGGGCGAATATCAAAAGATAAAAGCTTTCAAGCAAAGCCAAGTAAAAGCTGAAAATGCGTAACCGAAATTAAAATCAATCGAAACAGAAACTAATTTAGCGGCTCTTCTGACTGCTAGGTGTCACATTGATGTGTACTTCCACTATCTGGATCGCTGGGGCCATGTGGAAGCGTCCTTGAATATCGAAAACCCAAACTTCACGTGAAGAATATAGTTGTTCACAGCGTAATTTTTGTACACACGGAACACAACCGCCTGCATATAGTTTGGGACGCCTCTTGTTGATACGGCATCGCAAAGATTACATTGCCTTTTGTTTTGTTATTGGTAAGGGAACGTTTTTTTAAATATTTGTGAAAGGCGTTTATTTCCCGCAGTTGAGGCAATGTCACTCATGCGTCCCCTTTATTTCAACGTAAGTTTCTATAAACGCCAATCTTTATTGTCCGACACGAAAAATTTACACCAAAACCACAGAATCCATGGCAAAACAAAAAAATTACCCATTTAGAACACCCGTGAATTAGAAAAAATACACTCCAAAAATACCGCGCCACAGTTGTAATTTCCAAAGAAATTTCAAGGGCAACCGCCGTTCATGCCTAAAACTAGGTTCATAAATAACCGATCCGAAACTAAACGAAACGAACTCAAAATATTTGTCTTCCTTCACGCAGAAGAGCCCTGCACAGAAAAAGCCAGAGACTCACTTTTCTGGTAGAAGAGCCCTCAAAGCGGCGATCTCGCTGCTAATACGTCGTACAAGGGACAGTTCTGAGACACTTGCCGAGGCGTTGCTTCTTCCTCGTATGATGGTCTATCACATTGTTCATACAAAAGCTGTCTTGCAGAGATATGCAAAGGATACAAATGTACGAAGCAAGGACGCGCAGCGTGTTTCAGTTCAGTTTATTAACTCAAAGGTGCTCAAGAGAGCACTTTACATGAGTAAGCGATGTATGTACAATAAAGTACACAAGAATAAAAATAAAAACAAAACTTAAAAGAAATAACACTGCACACACTTCACAAAAATAATGTACACAATTCACGAATACTTTTTTTTCTGTTTCGTGGAAAATATGCGTGGTCAATGATTCCAGTCTGCAATGGCACGAGAAAGTTTGAAAATTTGTTGGTTCCGAGAAGGGGGCTGAATGTTAAATAGGATGATCAAGGCGCTGGGAAATGTACGATGGATTCTCGAGATGTAGGTTGCGAAACTCGGATAACGAATAGTAAGTGCCATGAAAGAAAACAAGATTTGTCCGCGTATCATTATGTCCGGTCCTCAGCGAACGACTTGTGTTTTGTATGAGGTAGGAGCAATGGTAGTGGGGTTGTAGGTGAGCGAGTGAAAAGAAAGAAAAGAAACTTGTTCGTACGTACAAAAAGAAACCTCGCTGGATATATATTTTTTCTATTCTCACGAGCGTCGCTCATTACGCTCTGAACCTTGGCTCTTTTACTAGGAGGGTACTTTATTTGAAAATGTTCTCTCCTAAAAAGTAAAAGAAGCACCAGCATTTTCAAATCAGAAAGACGAAAGCTCTTTCAAGCTCATTCCAGCTTTTCAATGGGTAGGCCTGGGGCACCGTGGCCTGGACTTTCTTCAAAGGAGTATTTTCATAATTCATTCCTGGTAAATTTTCTTTTAATATAGATTCTAAAATAAACGCTAAACTGCATCCCGCAAAAAAAAAAATGACGCGCTTGCACATTTTTTTAAATTTGTCATTGACACAGCAAACTTCAATATTATTTTTATTAGGTCGGATACACATGGAGCACGCAAAGAGACACATGCGAGGCACTACACAGGCTTTCAGGCAGCTGCGTATGGGCGACGTCATAATTCTGCATTCACCCTGGCGCTCGAATCGCAACCGCGAAGCGGATTTGTTCGATTTCGTCATCAAATGCGCGTGATTTTGTAGTGATTCTGTAAGCAACCGTGTTCGCAACCGTTTGTGAATGCGGTTCAGCTGCCAGTGTGAATGTGGCGTAACACACCTTCAGTTTTTGTTCGCTCTTGTTTCGTCCGCTTCACTTCATCATTACCACATCAGGGCAGGTTATTGCAATTGTAGGTGTTACTGTCTCCTTCTCTCCAGCGTAGGCCTTGGGGGGGGGGGAGGCTGATCAACGCCCGCGTCAGTGTCTCGTCATCTCGGTAAGACGAGAGAAGGTCGGCTATGGCTGCTCAATGTGGCGCGTGTTTAAAGCATTTGCTTCTTGTTCACCTCCTGCGTTTGTTTATCCCTGGAATTAAGCCCACGTGCATTTGTTCTCGCCATCGTGCGCTTCCCGCGCGTTCTCTTTGTTGCCCTTTGATTAGCCTGCCCCTACTGGCTTTCCGATGTGCCAAAGGCGCATTTTAACAGCTTACTTTGGGGACCGGCGGCCTACTTGGCTAGCTCACACCAATGCCACTGGATCCTGGGAAAGTGGCGCCGAGCTCTACGTATGGTCGTCATTTCGGCTCATGGAATGAGCAGTTTCTCTTCGAACACTCCATTCCTGGTGAACTGATCTAAATTCGCTGGTGAGGGGGAGCTTTATAGGGACATTGCCCAAACAACGAAATTTTGTGATCAAAATACCAGAGAAACAAGCGCACATTTTCGCACCGCCACCACATGCGATAACGGTGCTTGTCGGCATTGAAGAATAAATATCCGGTATTTTGATACCCAAGAAAAATAATACCATTGTAAGAGATCTAAAGAGAGTAAACCTCGATTGTTGAGTGGATTGCGTCCACAACTTTAAAGGGCAACTCCGGTCCATAGTTCTGATTTTGTTATTACGACTGGCTTTAGCGCAGTTTGCTTCCCTGCATTACAAGGTGTAATTTTGTTTCTCGGTATTGTGCGTAGTTTTAAAGATATCGACGCCTCAAAGTTTCGTTTGGGGCGCGGTCGACAAAACCGAAACTAGCCGCTCGAGGCCCCTGCAACACTGGAAATCCGCCGCTAGGTGGACGTGACGTCATGGTTGTTCTCGTTTAACGAGTACGCGGTCCAAGCGGCACCTACCTCTGTTGCGCTAGCCGTTTAAAGATAAAAGGTAAGCTGTTTCGTTTTAATTCTGTATACGTGGTAGATATCCCGCATATGTAGCAAGAGTTAAGGCCCGTTCACACTCTTGCGA
>JAZHYW010002696.1:0-17059 GCA_037355805.1 Ixodes ricinus
CAGTATATCCTGCCTGATTCCTGATCACGTCTCGACATGGCGTAACTTATTGCAAGTCATAATGCTGCTGTTGTGACCTGATGAGGCTGAATTATGGAAGTGACTGATGAACGGTGTTCGAAGTTTCACAATCCTGAAAAGCGACCCATTGGCGGCATCGTCTGCTTGAAAAATGTAGCTAAGAAGAAGTTCATTCTCTCTCGGCAAGTATAAGTCGTACCTGCAGTTGCTCTGGGTGCGGCCTACCCTTTGTTCTGCAAGCTTCTCGCACACCCGTAGACGGAGTTTCCTTTCCCGCTGTGCCTTGCGAAGTTCTCTGATCACCAACGTCCCCCATTCTGACTGATGTGTCGGCCACAATGCCAGATATTCCACCAATGCATGTTCGTCCTGAGTGGGAAGGACCTGCAAAGGAGCACACGAGAGCACATCTGCCGCAACAAAACTCCCTTCTTCTATGTAGTGGCTGAGTGGTATGCCTGTAATGTCGGAGCTCATTGTGCGAGACGTCCGACTGGATTCCGCAAATTATTCGGCCACGAAAACACGTTTAACATGAAATACATATTAATTTTTTTAGGGCAAAAATAATGGCGAGACACTCCTTCTCCATTGCGTAATAGTTGTGCTTGGCCGCTGTCGGCATGCTGCTGGTGAAGGAAACTGGCCGAAGAACACCGTTGTGTTCCTGAAGCAGGACTGCACCAAGACCAGAGTCGCTGTAATCAGTCTGAACAACAAACAGTTTAAAGAGATCCGGAAACTAACGAAGAGAAGTCGGTGATTGCCTTCGAGAGCCGAGGGAAAGCGTCTTGTTGCCTTTGTCTCCAATGCCAATTTTCTCCTTTGCACAAAAGCAAATGCAAAGGGTTAGCTATCTTGGCACAGTGTGGGACGAGTTGGCAATAACATCCAATGGATCCTAGAAAGCATTTCAAGCTCTTGACGTCTTGCGCCTGCGGGCAATCGGTTATCGCGCACATCTTGTCCCGATTGGGGTGAAAAAGTCGGGTTAACAACAGCAAAGCCAAGAAGGTTCATTTTCTTTTCAGGGTGAACTGTCAAGTTGGCAGATTGCATTTGCTCGAGGACAATCCTAAGATGTTTGAGGTATTTCTTGAAAAATTGGGGAAAGTGACGTCATTTATGTACGCCTTCACAAACTTGCTCTTTATATCATCGAAACCAATGTCCATTCAATGTTGAAAGGTATCGGACAAATTTGAAAGGCTCGAACACTCCCTTGTGATAGGTGAAAGCAGTTGTCGAAACCTCCTCTGGGTCTATCTCGATTATCCTAGACTGCAGTCAAGCGTTGTGAGCACTTTCGTGTTGTCGAGCGCGTACATGATTGAGTCGATCAAGGGAAACTGGAATGAATCTCTCACCGTTAGAGCGTTGAGGCTGCGACGGGAGAAGCCCAACGACTCTGGGAGTTGCAAACAGCTCCGGTGTCGATCCACTCCTGTAGTGCTGCATTCAGGAGAGCTCGTACATGTATGGACGATGAGGGGCTTTGGGTTGCACCTCAGTTGATCGAGCGTCGCCAGTCTCGATTCGATGCCGCAGCACATCAGTCTTTCCCGGAACTTCCGTGTAGTACATTGGTGGAAATTGCGGCAAGTTGTTCTCTTACTGTTGCTTTTCTTTCCTGGACGCTGGACGCACCTGCAGGGCGTCTGAGACACCGTCAGGAAAGGCTGAAGCAAGCCTTGTTGTACAGAGAGCCGGGAGAGTTGCGCCGGTAATGCAATCCTCTCGCCTGGTGAAGGGGTCACCTCCAGCTGAATGTCCATCCAGCCAATAGCCGCCAACATCAAAGTCGAACAAAAGTTATTCGCCTGCAATAAAATCTCCACCAAAAGGTAATTGGCACGTTCAATCCAGGCAGATAAAGAAAATGCTAGCGTGCCTCTTCGTCGAATAGAATGCCGAGCCTTGCAGCGCACTGCAGAAGTGTATTTTAGGAACAAAGCGGTTCTTTTTTTGTTTTGCACAGCTCAAAAAAGTCTCCAATAAGCAAACTTTCGGCTCCGTTATCAAGAAGGGCGGCAAAGCGAACAGCAAGTAGACAAAGTGTCATGTGAGGCTTGATGCATTGTTCTGTAGGTCGTATGCGACACGGACGAGAGAAGTACTGGCAACTCGCTCATCCCGAGGCTGGCTGGAACTCGCTGCCGCCAGCTTGGGCCGGCGGCAGCGAGATCTCCAAGTTCAACGTCGCGGGCCCTGTTGGTTTCCTGGTTCCTCTGGCCCCGGCACCACCAGTGCAGGCATTGGCTGCGAGAATGGTCACGCTGTCCGTAGTTGTAGCAGGAACTGGGCTGCCAACAGCCTTCTGCCGCTCTATTTCCCATGTTACTCCAGTCTCTCCAACACTGGCCGCTGCCTCTCAACTTCACCGGTTCATTACCTCATTGCCAGCCACCTCTCGGCCCAAGCTGGGGCATTTGTTGGCCGTTCAATGATCTCGAAGACGGTTAGGCAGCCGGCCTTCCCCGTGGCGGTATTGCAGCCGGCCGCTTGAGAAGGTCTGCAGCACCTGCGGCGAAATTTCGCTCTGGTGCGGGCCCCCGGGGGAGGGGGCAATTCCAGCTGCCTGGGGCTTCCCTGGATTAGGAATTTAGACTCTTGACGACCCAGCTTGTTAGAAAAACATTGGACCTCCCGACGACAGTCAAGGGGGTTCAGGGCGAGGGGCAAGTAGGCCAGGTTGGCACAGACCCTTTCAGGAAGGTGTCAAGTCGGAGTTGCTCATTCTTGGTCGACGCATGTGGAGGGTACCCACGCACAGGACGGCTCGGAGGCTTCTGCAGCTGGGGACGGCAGGCCTGTAGTCCACGCAAGCCGCGATGGTTTCCTACACGAGGTCTTCAATGGTGTCATAGTTGGACCCATGAAGATACATGTTGTAACAGGGGAGACTGACGAACAATGCGAGTAACCCTCTCCGACTCGAGAGCAGCTTGCACTGCTCAGTTGAGCAGTTTCTACATGACCCGAATATACTCCACAAGGCCTTCTTCTGGGTTCTGTGCGCGACACTCGATTTCCCGCTCTACTCGGGACTCGTACCCCGGTGCCAGGAACTCCTCTCGGAAGCTGCGACGGAACGCCTCAAGAGATAGAAATAGAATGACTAATACCCGTGCTACATGGGCAACTCGAATGCCATTTACAACGAATGACTTTTGTGTAATTAACAAATCGGCTCGCGATCTGTCGCGCGTGGAACGCCCCACGCTCGGAGTGTCGCACGCTGATTGGCCGATCATTCAAATGTCAGTCGTTGTAAATGGCATTCGAGTTGCCCATGTGGCACGGGTATAAGGCTATACGCACGACATCGTGCACCTTGGCCGGAAGTGGCTATACGCACGACGCGCAGGGCTCACGCTGGACAGAGCGTGTATGACTGGGAGCTCGTTAACACCCCCCCCTCCACCCGGCCTGCGTTCACGTCGCTTCGCTGCGACAGTATGCGGCTGCAAATGACAAAACTACCGTATTTACTCGAGTAAAAGCTGCACTAGCTGTTTATTAAGAAAACCTGAGAGTTCACTTTTCCGCGGCGCACGCAGATTGCCAATCACCGCGATCGACAGCATGATTCCAGCTGTTTATAAGACAGAGATAATGTTTTTGTGCGAAGATACCATCTGTGAAGATTGCATTTGTATGGAGAATCGTGTTCTCGATCTGGTTATTCGCTACGTTATTTATGCGCAACGCAATGATTGGCTGTATATGTGTTTTGTGGGAATGTAGACAGAAAGGCCTTGTTCATAAATAGTGCGGCTATTACTCGAGTAAATACAGTATTAGCCATTTGGCCCAACCCCCTCCCCCTCCCCCCCCTTTGAGGCGTCCAGTAGGCAACCAAAGCTCCACTGTTCCGCATGCACCTCTGGAAAGGGAGGACCATACCACTTAGTTGAGCGAAGTTTCGTCGAAAACATTCATTCTTCTCACTGTTAATCATAGAAAAGAAATGTAAATATTGCCAAATGCCTCAACAAAACAATGCATGAGGAAAAAAAAAGTGGTAACGCGGCTGCGTACTAGGCAGCCGCGTTACCACTATGCTACTTTACAGCTTCGGAAATCTTGTTTTAACAGTTAGTTTTATACGAGAAGGAAAACGTTTCGCGTCGTGCATATAGCCCTTTCCGGTCGAGGTGCTGTCAATTAGAATCTGCAACACCCACCATCGTCTCGCACTCGCCTGCAAGGCAAGGGGGAAGATCCGCTTCAGCACGTAGGCATCCAAGGCGCTACGCGGCCGAGGCGCTGGACGCCCTTGCGTAGACGCCCAGCACCGCCACAAAGTCGGCGACGGACTGGCGGTCTTCGAGCCCTCGGGCTCGCGCTGCCGCTGGCCGCCGGTCCCGCCCGTGCCGGCTGCTAAATGCTCCGTCACCAACTCGAGGGCGGTAGACACACGGTCATTGAGGGCCAGGATCTCAGCCGACGACGTACCGGAGCCCAACTCCGTGTCGCTGGAGGAGTCCTCATCCTCGGCTCGCAGCTTGGGAGGCATGGGCAAGAAAACGAAAACGCACGGCAAACAAGACAGCAAAAAAAAAAACAGACACGTGAAGCGAACATTAAAAAATCAATTGATCGCTAAGTGTTTTCTATCGAAATGTATCCCGTGCGGACGTGCGGCAAGAAAAACGGGCGCCGATGATTGAAACGGTGTCGATGCCGATCGCAAGTTTCACGATCAATAAGTAGTACTCACTTGTTCCTTGTCGCCCCGCATTTTCTTCTGCCCATAGTGGCGTCTATTGTGTAAAGCGAGTCGTATCACACCTGGGCTGAGGCACAGCGAGTCGAAATCCAAGTGGCTTGTCACGCAGCGCGCCGGCCCTGCTGCTTGCGTACGGCGGCAGGGTACACACGGCGGCAGACAACCTGTCAACGATCTCCATCGGCATGCAGCAACCGCATTGGCACCTTAAATCAGAAAACCGGCATCAACTATACATGTGAGTTTTACAATAAAGAGGGTATCACCTATCAGTCTGTGTTGCGGAGCAGCTGGGTTCCGTCGCCGAGTGCGTTCTTGTCTTTTGTATCCGGAGTCCGGTCGTCCGGTGTCGATGCCGAAGACGCTTCGCTGGCTTCGCAGCGCCGTGGAATGCCGCCGTCTACGTTTGCGGCGCGTTCGAGGCGTCGGCGTCGCGCGTAGAAGAGGCGTCGTACGGGATGAAGCTGATATCTGCCGTCCGCCGAAGAATTTCCATACGACGACACCACATTCGATGAACGTTTTAAAATGAGTCCGTCCAATACACACACATTAAACAAAATCAGTCCGCCGAATACGCGCGCATTTCAAAATCAGTACGCCGGGACTCGTGATTGGCTGGCGCACGCCCTTCCCTGCTGCCTTCCCGTCCGACAGCGCCCTTGACGGGGTGCGCCTAGGCGCAGAACACCGATCTTTGATTGGATTTTAATAGGGAAATCGGCCGCCCTTGAATGCCTACACTCTAAGAAAAAAGATGGTCTCAAAAGACTAAAGGCAGCATTTGGCCCTTTGAACTCCTATTTGCTCCTCAAAGAGACCATCTGGTTCGAGCTAGGAACCATGCGCAATTGCTTTGGACTAACTGCACTCAATGAGGACTAACCGGGAGGAGTGCGAGAGCAAAAGCAGCAAGACACACAGGAGCAAAAGCGCGGAAGCATAAGACGCGCCGACAAGATGGTGGCGTCTGCTGCATCGCCAATGGCCAGCGCTAGCGACGCACTTACTGTTTCGGAACGCAGGGGGAGGTATCCACAAACATTCGTACCATCAAAAATTACAGGATGGGGCATATTTAAGGCGAATCAATGCAGATTGTTGGGCTAGTTGGTACTGGGGATTTGACGACATGATGGTGCTTAAGACAAGGGCAAAAGGGGGGACAAGGACAAAGGGGAGCACTCAGTGTTGCCTAGTCTCCCCTTTTGTCCTTGTCTTAACGCCATCATGTCGTCATATTAAGGGTTGAAGCTGAGTTTATAACGATCACGACCTCTGTTCCAGCACGTCGTGGAAGCCAGCGGACTCAAGCACCGCCATTGTTGATGCACTGGCCATGCCGGTTTTGACTGTTGTCCTGGCATCCTTCCCCTTTGCATTTTTAGAGTGTGCTTTGAAAGCATTTATATTTTCTTTTTGGCTTAGCTGGGATGAAAAATCCACGCAGCACGTGGTAAAAACGTTTCCAATGACAAAAAGGGTTCTTTGTCTTCATTTCTTTTTTTAAAACCTGTGGGATTTTTTTCGTAAGAGACGATGCAGTTGCCACGGAGACGCGCATGTGCAAAGTGGGGCAGTCTATGCGGGGAAGTGAGAACATGGCTGCTGGGAGCCTATGGGGACGGTGTTTTATAGTCTGTCACAAATAATTACTGTATGTAACATTACTTCTTAGTAAGAGGTACACCCCTTGGAAAGTTTAACAACCATATAGGAGAATAATATGTGTGAAAGCAGCACAATATTTGTAACATCATTCACGGTTGAGATGGTCACTGACCAAAACGACTCCTTTCATACGATCACTATGAAAGGCGCATGGGTAGCCTTTGGGAGCTGGTGATTGAATTAGTGTCACGTTGCGTGTGTTTTGAGTGTGTCATCTGTGTTCTGACTCTTTGTCTATGTTAAAATGTATTATACGTGTGCAAATGTGAATTAAGTGCTGTTCACAAATGACAAATGATGAGGCGGAGAATAACTAAAGGAACTAAAAGTTTAATGAGGGCGAACTTGTGCCCAAAGATAAAAGGAAACAGAAGATTACACGAGCGCGTCGCGGGCGTCGAAATCAGCGAAAGAGCAGAGTCGAAGGCTGGGGCGAAACTGACTGCGGCTCGCCACGCGGAGCCCCTATGTACATGCGTGAGCTTCTGGAATAATCGGCCCACAAGGTTCGACATGTAGAACTTTCTGACCTCGAACAAGCAGCACGGTTCTCAGAATTTGCACAGAACATTACATTAGATGTCAACAAAGAGCAGTGTCCCCGCGGCCAGGAACCGAACCCTGGCTTCTCGCGTGGGAGGCAGCGCGCTATAACCGTTAGGCCACGCACGTGCTACCATACTTGTGCAAGCAAAATGCGCGCGCATGCATATAAGCGTTGTGCATATGGGAATGAGTGTGTGTAAAGATCTACCCCAGCGATAACATATTTTTTTCCAATTTTGAATTTGACGTTGACTAGCGCCACCTGGGTGTGTAAGGGCGCAATTTAGTAATAAATAAGGTAAGGGCGCAACATTTAGTCCCAGTGGCCTAAATGCAAGGGTGCAAAAGTTGGTCCTGAGGGTTCAACTTTGAGGGACTAACGGTAGGGGAGCAAAGGTTGCTCCCGTTACAGTTGCTCCCCTAGGGGAGCAATGGTTGTGTCAGCGTATATGCTCCCTTGAGGGAGCAAGTCACGCTCCCTTTTTCTTAGAGTGTAATTATAAGATTTTTAGGATGCTTAGAGCCCGTGGATTGCGTTATGACAATAAATAGACGATCTCAGTATCCACTTGAGTGCTCCTTTAACTTAATTAGTGCTCGTTGCAACCAAGTCATGCTAAAACTGTACTGAGGACATAATTTGATAATTTGATTTCGTAGGCCTAATTGTACCACGCATTCTGGTGTAAAGCATTTTGGCAGATGTTTCGTCACATAATAGATAGCCGACGCACAAATTTTTTCTGGCAATCTTAAAATCTGAAATATATTATGAGGATCCAATATAGATGTTGTCTAATTGAACTCGACAGTGGTGATCAGAGGTTCTGTCGCACATGAGTATGGTTCAGTCTTTTTTGTAAATACTGGAAAACCCAAAAATTAACCTCCAAACTGGTTTTATATAAAAAAAAATACTGGAATTGGAGTTGCCCTTAAACATCTGAAACCCAAGATTCATGGGCAGGAAACCTGTATTACAGCTTTATTTTGTTTTGAACGGGAACACCGCCCACACTGAACTGTCCGCGAGGCTGCTTCTTCCTTCGGACCTCCTTATCGCCTTTTCTTTCTCTTATCGGTACAGGATTCACGCGCGTGCTCCATTGGAGGTAAGGGAATCCTATGCCCGTTCTCCTTCAACATAAGCCCTGATAAACTCCGTTCTTTTTTTCGCCGGTCAGCCTTGTCAACCTCCAGAGCGTTGTCTAGCTCGCTGGAGCTTTCATTGCTTCGAGCGCGTCTCCACGCGTTGGTGCTGCCTTCATGGTCTGGTAGGGTTTCGCGTTTTCAGAGTTTACTTTTTTTTAGAATTCGTGGATGCTTTTTCGGGGTTTACTTTATCCCGTAGAGTCTGTGTTCTTTGGTGACAACTTTTGGTGTTGGACGAGAAAACGGGGTTTATCTGAGATTATGTTGAAGAAAATGTGGCATGTGAATGTGATTCCTCAATCACCGCGGAACATTCGCGTAGCCCCAATAATCGCAAAACATCCCCGTACAAAAAAAAAAAAAAAAGATGTGGGAATCTGGAGCAAAAACCAGCCTCGCGGACAGTTTATCGGAGGCAGTGTTTTGTGCCAAAATAAAACTGTATATGAAGATTTTCTTTCCGCAAGGGTTGGGGTTTTCTTATTCAAGGGCCGATTTTGACAAAACCGATTTGGGGTTTAATTTTTGGGGCTTATCGGGATGTACCGAAAAACCCAAACCATAGTCTTAGGTCGCGCGAAATAACCTCCGCTGCGTCGCGCGATGACAGCGCAGCAGAAGTTGGATGCACTATCTCTCCACGGGGCGCGTGCCGCCGGGGCCGAGATGCGCTCCGATAGCAAACCGAAACTTAAAAACCCGTCGAATTTGTGCGGTTTTCAGAAAGCCGTAAAATGCTTCGCGTGCCTTCTATCGTTCTGCAATTTTTTGATTTAGTGTTTCTTGATGATGCTGAGCAATATTCTGATTGAAACCATGCCCTTAAACACAGTATTAAAAAGTTAATTACGCCAAAACAATTAACAACCTAATTGTCCCGGACTTTAATAATTTTCCTAAATAGGCCCCTGGCCCAGTACCAAAACAACACAATCCCTACACTGTATGCCCAGGTGTCCCGAAACGACTCTATGAGTGTTATAGAAGTGCTCTCTTAAGGCCCGTTCACACTCTTGCGACCGACTTCGACCGAGTGCACTAAAACTTCTTGAAACCTCTTACAACCGCTTAGGACGACAGTTGCTATGGCAACCACTGCGTTTTGCTAAGACATGCTGTTCACGTCGTACGTAGTCGCGTCGTACGTAGTCGCTAGTAGGCGCGTCAACAACCAATAGCAGAACGCTAAAAGGGCTCGGGTTCAGCCACTCGCAATCGACATAGTCGGGCAACACTGAATGATGCGACGGTGCTCGCTTCTCGTTCCAACATGGCTGCTCCGGCGAGTACCTCACCCCTGGCCCCGCCGGACTGGCCTGATTCCGGCAGCAGTGATGTGCTGCGGACACTGTTTTTACAGTGTGTTGATGCCTACATAGCGGAGGCCGGGAACGACGTGGACTGGGCAGTTGTAGCACGAGCGTCCGCAGCGATGCGCCTCCGTTCCCGACGGAGAGAGCCACGCGAGTGGATTCGCTTTCTGCTCCGGTCCCGGGCAACGCACGGTGAATTTCACCATCTTGTCCGGGACATGCGCCTCGACGACGGAAGCGATTTCTTCCAATACTTCCGCATGACGCGGCAAAGGTGTGTACTTAACTCTCTTTAAACATAAACAGTCACAAAAAAGATACTTTTGGATGTTCGATCGTCTCGGTGGAGGGCCGCCCTTTGCTTATGATTCGCCAGTTGGCGGGTTCGAATCCCGCCCGCAGTGCCCGCTGTGTAATCGAGATTTCGCTCGCACGTCAAGAAAGTGGTCGAAATTGTTCCCTTTTCCGACCATATGCAATTACTTCAGTATGGCTGGGTTACGTTCATATAACCAGTTTTTCTTCGATCACTTTTAAAGAAAAGGTTAAGAAAAAAAAAAAAACATTGGCAGGTCATTTTTGGTTACTTTCAGTAGACTCCTGTCAGCTGTGTTCGACAAATTCTAAAGTGCACAAGTTTGTCTGCTTTGATTTCATTGTACCGAAGACAAGACTAAATTACAAAATAGTGTTTTACAGGCTGTTCCTGCAGTTGTTAATTTCAGTGGCTCACTCCTTAAGAATAGCTACCCACAGTATTGAACGACTCGCTTTTGAGTACAAACATTAATAACCACTTTGTCTACAGATTTGACCACCTGCTCTCCTTGGTGGGGCCCCTTCTGCAGAAGGAGGCGACCTTCTTCAGGGAGCCAATAAGCCCTGCAGAACGTTTGTCGTTCACAATCCGGTAAGTTGAAGAACTTCTCAAATAACCTTGCCATAAGCCAACTTAAAAAAGTGTGCATATATGAGAATTCCGAGGCAGTCCTATTTATTCAGTCAAAGTAAAGTATTCCTGTCCATATAAGCGCCCTGGGTTCATGACATTCAGTTATCCACGGTCTGTGTACTGAAGTGACTAATGGCCGCCTCGCTGACTCCGAGGCAAAGCACCGGCCTACGGATACCCAGGTGACGGGTTCGTATCTTAGCTGAGGTGCCCGTAATTTGACAGAGGCTTATTGCAGAGAGGGTGCTGTGTAATTGAGCTTTCAGTTGAACGTCAAAAGATCGCTAGGTGGTCCAAATTAATCCTCGATGCTCTGCTGGGGCGTGCCAGGTGCCCGTCGTTGGTGTGACACGTAAAACCCCCAGACTTTTTTTTTTAAGTGACTAATGCCATGCAAAATGCCTGACCAAGAGAGCAAAGACAGTGCGCCAAGAAAGTGAGGGAGAGGAGGAGACGAGGGCGCACAGGGACTTAAAAATGCAGAGCTCTCATTGAAACGATTAATGGGTAGACCGAAAGCTAGCAACCGTTGTCTGCACTGCACTCGTCGAACACGTTCGAACACCGGCGTCTAGTGGATCGTGTTCGTCGAGTGCATTGGAGATAAAGGCGGCCTTTGTATCCGCTGCAGTCGTTGAACGCGTGAAAATGTGGAACCCAGGCATCTGGTGTTTGGCTCTTGCATTCGAACGCGTTCGACTAGTGCAGTGGAGACAAGGGCAGCCTTTGTCCCCACTGCACTCTTCGAGCGCTTTAAAACGCGGAACGCAGGCGTCTGGCATTTTGCTCTCACATTCGAGCGGGTTCGATGAGTGCAATAAGACAATGGCTGCTAGCTCTCGGCTACCCACTAGTCGTTCCAATCAGAGCTCGGCGTTTTTACGACCCCGCACTCTCTCGTCTCCTTCTCTCCCTCACTTTCTTGGCAAAATTTTCTGTCGCAGATTAAGAATATCAGTACAAGCTCCTCCCATAAAGCCGTTCACTCTTTCCCCTTTAACAGATCAAACACTGCATAGGAAGGAAAGAAGTGGAGAATTGGGTATCAGCAATCCTGGCAGGTGTAGAGCTTTGTAGGAAGGCTTTTTTTTGCCTTTTGTGTTGTAACGAAGTATACACCAACTCATGTTTACAAACAAACCGGAGTGCCCCTAGCGGACGCCACCGGCGCTGCGCATGCGCGATGGGGGTGTAGGCAAGAAGCTCGCCGTCGCCCATAAACAAACCATTGAAATGCGATGTTGTTGGCGTTGGTGTGAGTCCCCGCGCTCTTTTTCGCGTTGGAATTGTTGATTCTACGTCTTCCTGGCAATGTCTGACTACTTGAGCGGCGTCAGCGAAATTAACGAGGCTCGTTGCACCGCAAAACTTCGCGTGAATAATCTGACATGCGGCGATTCATTCCGCGTGGACGCCGCGGAATGTACGCCAAAGCCTGATTCACATGATGAGATTTCGCTCGCAATTTTCAGCAGCGACGTCGCTCGGGCTGCAAAAGCGTGACTCGTAGCTGAGATGGTCGACCTCGATACTGAAAATCGCAAGCAGAATCGGACCAAGTGAATCAGGCATGACAAGTCGGTGATGGCCACTGGTAACAATGATCAACACCTCCTTGTATCTACTGTTTACGTCGAGCCTGCTTACCACACCCTTCAAACGTGTCTTTTTAGGCCTGCACTTACTTCTTATCACAAGTACTGGGCCCATGTTTGGTCTACCGGCTGGTGTCCTCTAAAAGAGCAGACGACAAGCAGAAACGTTTGAAAGAGCAGACGACAGTTCCAACGATCAGGCGGCCGTTTGAACTTGAGGCCGCACTGAACGCAGTCCGCAGGTGGTCCGTACAACTTAACGGTTTTCCTGCGTTCATGTTAGAACAAAACAAATAAATGTGACGACCGCAAGTATCCGTGAATTCAACCCAAAGTGCTTCCCGCCCAAGCGATCATGGTCTGACGGTGTCCCGTTTTCCCTTTACACGGCACATATTTACGTTCTAGGACGAACCGAGCACATGAAAACTGACCTTTAAACCTTTCTCGACTCTACAGGTACAGCCCCAGTCGCGGCATTTTGACGAGAAGGCAGGTTTTTGTCTGGTTCCTTTCAAAACAACGCAGGAATACACGTCTCACATGGGCTCTTCCGCCCACAGCCTCGGACCGGAAGTGCGTCCGACGCGCCACCACCGCGCCGTGACGTAACAGAGATGAGTTTGTGTATAGGTTCAGCAACCCTAGACGCTTTTCAAGGGGCCATTCAATGATATTGGGTAGAAATACTTCTCACTTTACACAAGCTTACTGGCACTATTAGGACATATAAGTATACTTGCATGCAATGCTAGTTCTTCATCGCTACATAATTTAAAAAATATGAGGGTTTTTTTTCAGTCTTTTTTTGCAAAACTTGCCAATGAAGTTGTGGGGATTGCTTTCTTGGCATTGTCAACAATGCAATGCCCAGGATTTTGTCATTAGGCTATACGATCCCTGCGGTGACAATATTTTAATGTGTTTCATACAGTTGACACAAGCACTGCGTGAGCATTAAATTAAGGCTCGTGATAATCAATGCAGGGGTGGAACGGCTGCGCCATTTGCGCCATTTTTCGCCAGACGCATTTGCCTGCGCCATCCTGCGCCATTTTGCGGAAACTGCGCCGCAGCCAATACCTCGCGCCATTCTGCTCCTAATTGCACAACGTGTGCGAAAAAAAAAAATTGTCTTGGTTTTGGTTTTTATTGACTCGATTGGCAACAATGAGCGCGTTTAGCTTTGTCGGCTTTGCGATTTTTTGTTCCGTTCATTTTCCTTGTGTATCCCGAGTCGGAAGGGCGCGAAAAAAAACTTGGGGGATGGATTCCAAGGGCTACATCACCTTCGACTGGATTCTTATTTTCCAATTTAAGCAAGTCGGCCGAGGTGAGGTCGAGTCGTTAAGTCTCAGATTGCCTGAAGCTCTTCGGCCCGGGTTCCGGACGTCAGCCAGTTGAAAACACATTAGCAAAAGGTTCCTTTTAGTGCTTAGTCGTTAGAAGTTGGAACCGCATACCTGCAAAATAAATCATGATTTAATTGAACTGAAACCCTGTCCGATCCAAAACCTTGCCGGCCAGCAGTTCTCACGCGAGCGGTGGATCTGCTCGGCGTACTTTAATCTTGCTGCGGCTCATCGCTTCGAATACGTTACCTCCGTTAATTGTTGTCTGCTGCTTCGATATTGAGCTGCACAATAGGATAAACTCTAAATTTGGTGCCCTGTTCCTCCGCGCATCTGCACGTCCGTTGCTTACGCACGTCACGTGGTTCGCACAAATAATTACTATGTCGAGCACGTGTTGGTTGTGCTATAAGCAGTGCTGGTTTGCATTTTGAGCAGCTGAAAGCCACTCAGAAAATATCAAGGACAGTATCTCCGGAAACTTATGGTACTTGCTTTGTGGTTGTCCTCAAGGCCAAGTTTTCGCATCTGTTACGCTGTTATCCCATCTACCTAGGTTCCTAACCACTCATGTTCATCTGTGCTCCTAAGCACAATTGAAATAGCTCTCAT
Organism: Ixodes ricinus; assembly: GCA_037355805.1. NCBI lineage: Eukaryota > Metazoa > Arthropoda > Arachnida > Ixodida > Ixodidae > Ixodes > Ixodes ricinus. Next base: position 13,947 of record JAZHYW010002696.1, read on the forward strand.
GCTCGTCTATGACACAAGCTGAAGTACAATGAAAACTGATTTGAGCTGCTCCTAAACTGCTCGAGAATGTAGTTTTAGCTGCTCCCAACCTGCTCCAAAACAGCTGTTTCAGCTGCTCCAGTGGCTGCTCCCAAGTACATTTCATGAGTTCCACCCCTGTCAATGCCTCGACATGCATTTGGGTAGTAGCTTGTACCCGCCAATCGCTATGATTATGGGAATAGCACTACATTAACAATGTGTGGAACTCATTGCATGCCCTATGCTTTGGAAATATCAGCATGTGGCTATGATAAACGTTGGCAGTGTATAATCTGTTCCAGGTCATGTGGCCTCTTTCTAGCTGCAAGTTAAAAGATTGTACATTGCTCTTTTTTTTCTTTCTGCAACTGCTGTTGGGTGGAGAAAAAAAAACAACTCTTGTTTCATGAATGTGAAGGATTAATTCTATGCGGCATTTACTGAAAGTACAAACTTTTTCGCATTGTCCCTTTAATGTGCACTGCAAATTTCCACAATGCGAGGCCATCTTGACATTTTTCTGTGAAGAGACTCCTAGCGTGGGGGATCAGTGGCAAAATGTGTAAATGCACCATGACTCCGAGCAGGTAGAGCAAAAGGTCCATGCTGAGGGATCCAGGGAGCCTGGCCTAAATCCCCACGCCTACCCGTTTCAATCTGAATGAGCATCGTATTGGTGTTTGCTCGTGTCACCACTTCACGGTGTATGTTACGGCTAGCATCCATACTACACTGGCTTAATTTATTTACATTATAAAAAAGGTTCCATGTTTTCAGAGTTCTTCCTTTTCAAACTGGGGGTGTATTTTTGGAATATATTTTCCCCACGGATTGGTTTTTCTTTTTTTGACGACAATGCTGAATAAATATGCACGCAACCCGAATACTTCAAAACTTCCAAGGACCAAAATAGAAGGAAATGGAATAAGATCTGCGGTTCCTGAGAAAGAAGCAGGCAGTTTACTAATAGCCCTCTTCTGGATCAGCACAAAATAAAGCTGTATATAATAAGTTCGTTCCCGTGAAGCTTGGGCTTTTGTAATTCAAGGACAGCTCGAAATCAGTTTTTCAGTTTTCCCAGATTTTGACAAAACTGACTCGGGTTTGTTTTTCTTGGGTTTATTGGTATTTACTGAAAGCATGGAACCCTGATTGTAGCCTACTGTCATCAGATTTCAAAGGTAAAACATCCTTTAACTGTCTACGTACAAACATCTTTTACATTATTTTGAGCCCCACTCATCTTTTATATCACTCTTTTTGTTCTCTGTTGCTCCAAGCATTCACTGTTTCTGTTGCTTGTCTATTAGCACATGTATCATTGTGACCCACAACTTTAACATTTTAGGTGCCTGGCTCATGGGTCCTCCCAGCAGCTTGCATCTATGTGCTACAGGATCGGGCGATCAACAGCAAGCAACATTCTTCGGGAGACGTGCTGGGCACTGCACCATGTACTCGACCCATTGTACCGCCCGGTGAGTATGTCAGTGTTGCTGTTATGTCCAAACCTAACGTTGCACAGCGTCGGCTCATTCAGTTCAGTTTCCAGCCGAGGCGGGCTGCTCGTCCATGTAGAACATGACGGCGCTTTGCTGATGAGTGTGCAGGCTGCTCTGAAGTCAACCTTGAAGTTCAAGCACCTGTTGTCAACTGATACGTCCACTGTGAACTTCAGCACATTGGTGGTATTTGTCACGGTGTTCAGCTTGTACAGTGTTGACGTAGCCAGTGAGGGACGGTGCATGACTATTGTGGCACACCTGTCTGCAGCTGGTGCTGTTATAGATAGATGCTGTGATTCGTGTGCGGATGTTTCTTATCCTTCTGCTTCTTGATGCATGCCTTGGCAATCTGTCCGGATTTCTTGCAACATGCTGCCTGAAATTTGTAACTGTCTGGAGTGTGCTGCGCATTGCATCGCCAGCAGTGCTGAGCGTTCCGATATAGTTTGTCTGGTTGCTTGAGCGATCCTGGTTCTGCATTTTGTAGCCACTTGTACTTTGTTGTGCACTTCCTTGAATTCAGCTTGCATCTTTTTCTAGCCTTCCCGCGGTATTCTCTGCTAGCAGGGCAAAGTTGTAGCCAAGTACGAGCTGCCATTACTGCCCTATTTCTGTTTCCCAGAAATGCTGACTACTGGGACTGTTGATGACAAGGAGCGAACCCACAAAAAGCCTCCATTAGTGACAGAAGCACAATGGTGTTTATGCTCCATCGTACAAGTTATGTGCTGCACTATACTTCCTCCACCCCTAAGCCGGCAGTATGGTGGGAGCTACATGCTTGCCAGAAAAATCAACCGCCACCCTTTCGTCTTGACCGCTATCTCTGCTCGTGGGCACAGAAGGGAGCGTGTTCATGTGACGAAAGGTAGACACACGACTAGTCGATTGAGCAGGTAGCTTCTGGTGCCTTGTCAACTTAGGAGTTAAAGAAGTAAATCAGACACAGGCTAGGTCTTGCAAATTAACCATTTATACAGAAACATGAATTCCCTGTGCAGCAAAAGCCCTATCTTAAGCCAGTATCTCATGGCTGTGATCTTAATGCTTCACAAAACTCTTGAAGATAGAACAAACACAGACAACAACCTCTTGTGCAACCACAGTGGTGAAGTGAAGTGAATAAAATAAAGAAGGTAAAGTTAAAGACAGTTGTGGCTGCATCTCTTTACCAGAAATTAATGCCCTGGCTTGTGCTGTTTATGAATACCTTGGATTTAGTGTTCTCTGTGTAAAGTGTACACTCTGTGTAAACTCTCAACTGCAAATAATTGCGACCAATGCAACATTACGACTGTTTCCCAAATCTAACTCGAATGGATCCGAGTTACTGCAGCAGATCATGTCACGGGACAAGACACATAAAAAAAATGCTGGACGCGTTTAGGTTTTCCAACACCAGGTACAGAACCTTTACCCTTGAGTGAGATTGAGTCAATTTGGGAACACGGACTATGAGTGCTGTGCTAGGATCACTTGAAAAAACATCTTAGTATTCATAACTGTTGTGCCTTCTCACAAAAAAAAAAAGTGTAAATGATGTAACATCTGACACTTCTGGATTTGAGGTGTTTGGTATGTTTTGGT
>JAZHYW010002698.1:0-37286 GCA_037355805.1 Ixodes ricinus
GATTAACCTTCCGATTAATCGATTAAGGCTTTAATCGCGATCAAATTTTTTAACCGGTGAATCGGTTTTTTAATCGGTACTGAAAAAGAAGTCAACTGGACACACGCATGGCTCTATCCTGGACGACCTGCCCGAACTAGGGATGACTCATGCCCCCCCCCCCTCTGTCAAATAAAACGCTGCGTGGCGTGCATCCTGTCGTTCTCTCCTGAGCGGTTTTCTGTTCCCAGCCAGGTGCTATGAGTATGAGCAAGGCTCGCGAAGCGTCACGTGTTCGAGGATATCCACTACAGTTCTACCGAGGCCAGACGAACAAGCCGGGCCCGCAATTGATCCCTTTACGACCGCGAAACTTCACGTGTTGAGGATCTATTACACATCCTGCCCAGGCAAGACAAACAAGCAAAAAAACAAGCTGGGTAGTGTTGCGAAAGGCCTTAGGAAACGACCTTCCCTAACTAATCCGACCGGCACAAGTGAACGCCCTGGAGCATCGTCGCCAGACGCCAGGTGGCTACGGTCAGCTGCGCCCGGAGACAAAGCGAGAGGCACCTTGGAGTCGCCAACGCACCTTGGTACACGGGGACGACGTGACCTTCTCCGAAGGATCATCGGGTTGACCCACGCCAGTGTCATCTGGCCGTCTTTGCCGTCCGGCCCCTCTCCTTGCTTCTGCTGTCTGACCTCGACGCACGGCGACCCAACAGCCTTGGGACGTCCTCGACAGAGAAGGGGGCTTTACTCAATTTCCCCGGCTTAGATAGCCCATGGGATTATCCGCTAACCCACGGAAGCCTGGACGCCTGCAATTATGGATGTCTTCCGCCTTCCTCGAGTTCGATGGCACCATTGTCCGCCGAGATTGACCGGCGACACCGCGGCCAAGGATGTCTAACCCTTCCGTGTGTGTGCCGCGTGTGGCAGTGTGTGAGAGAGGGGGAGGGCATACTTGAATGTTAGGGACTGGCCCCACAGCCTTGGTGAAGGCCTGAACCCTGGGGATTCCCTACTAGGGATCCGAGGACATGTGACATTATAAAATGAGCAGAAGGCCGCTGCTACAATGTGTTCTCATAGTGTTCTCGAGTGTTAAACCGTCAGATGATGTAACCTGTCTATTTGTATAGAAAAAGAGTTATATAAGAGACACCCCTCCTGCGCCCTGGTCCTTCCCGAGTCCGGCCAGGTCATGAGTTCCTGCCCTCACTCGGCTCCCTGCCGCATACTAAGAGCCCGGACAACCGCTCGGTCCCAACAGTAGCTAACAACGCCTTGGCTGCTTGTTCCAGTATTCGGCCCGCAAAAGTGGACAAGTTCACGAGTATGAAAGGCAATCTCGCTGGAAAGTTTGGGTTTAAAGTAAACTCCAGTGGTGAAGCTTTTAACTCGAAGGAAGTTCACTGCATCATCTGCAAAAAGCCGTTTTCATACAGTGGAAGCGTAAGGTCGCTTCAGTATCACCTACGAGCGAAGCACCCATGTACGCCGCTGCAGCAAGGACCATCCGCCAAAACGCAGACAACGATCAACGCCTTCTCATCGAGGTCCCTTTCTCTGAAAAAATAAGAAAGCATCGCCCAAGCTTTGACTTCTTGTCTTCCTGTCGGAGAATGTGGAACAACTTTGTCTTCGGAGCTGGAGCAAAAATATGTGAGTCTTTGAATCGTTGAACTACATGTATCCTCAATAGACCATTTCCTCTATTACCCAAGCATCAAGGAGAATGCAGGGATTGGTGTTCCACGCGCCACACGCGCACGCCTTCCCCGTATAAAATATTCGAAGTAAATAACCAAAATAAAGCATTGACGAACGCGCGTGAAAGATACAATTTGTTTTATGTTTTTGCTTGGGAAAATTTACTACTGCTGAGGCCAGCTCGTGCGGCGCGTGGAACACCAATCCCTGCATTCTCCTTGATGCTTGGGTAATATAGCAATAGGTCTATTGTCAATGTCCTTTGCGCCGTGTAACAGAGAGTAAAATAGGTCTTCAAAGGCAAGACGAGTTCTTGTATTCTTTTTAATATATTATTTATAAAAATCAACGCAACCGATTAATCGATTAATTAATCGATTAAAGGGTAGCGATTAATCGGGTTAAAAATTTTAATCGACGCCCAGCCCTAGTATATATGCATATTATGTCCTTCTAGAACAATTTTTTTTTGCGTGTTCATCACTTTTGTTTTTCTGTTGTGTAACGTTTCCAATAATTAAAGAAATGAGCAGATCTGAGTGGAAAACTTGTGGAATAATAGTTCTACATTCTGTGTTACTTACCGTTCCCATATTTGTACGTCTTTCCGTTTTTCGCCACTTCCTTCGTTTAATGCTCGCTCACCTAGGGGTGTTGCTTACATTTATGTAGAAAACATTATGTAAAGAGTTTATTTTGAAAGTGTGGCCTAACCCAGGAGTATCAAATAAAAATGCATTTAAGTCCATCACCTGGATTTCTTTCTTTGCCTCGGTGAGATCGTTCTTAATGTTCATGTGTTCAAAGATTGCAAGTGCAGACTACACTCGATCGCCCCGGCGCAGCGTAGTCTGCGCCGTGGCGTTTTCGGTTTTCGGTGCCGCCGCGCTGTTGCGCGCAGTACCGAAAACCGAAAAAATCGAACGTCGGCCGCGCGTGCAAAAAAAAAAAAAGAGAATCGGAGAGAAGATAGTGAGAGAGAGGAGGAGGAGGGTACGCGAGGGTGTTGACTAGGGTGGCGCCATCTCGTGAGAGTGTTGTGCGAATTTGTCTAGCCCCAGACCTCCTTTCGCCATTTTGCCGCAAAGCGCCGTGTCGCTAGTTTCGCTTTACCACGGTGGAAGGTACAGCTGCATTCCCCTGGTATGGCTCATTGGTGCTGTGGCGAGATGTTTCGGTGGCGCCCTCGTTTGGTTACCTTTTCGTGACGTCATTACCTTGTGAACAACAAGTTCGATGGTGTTTCGTGGAAGCCTGAAATCATAGCGCTCTCCGTCTAAATTGATTGAAGTTCTGACATTCCTCTTACTTCCGTCGATGATACATCCTTTGCTGACGTCATAGTCTGCATTCGGCCAATTGTGGTTTTTCTTCTTTTCTTCAGAATAGATACCTGCAACTACCATAAGCATTATTCCATGAATGTTGATTTACTGTTCTGAGAATGTTCTGCAAACATTAGTCTGCTTTTCGAAACATTCTTAGAATGTTGTGAATGTTTATTCGATGTTCTTTTAACGTTCTCCAAACGTTTCGTGGAGAATGTTCCCCAGATGTGATGGATAAGTCTCTACGCTACGTTCTAAGAGCGTTCTGAGAACGTTCCCAGATACATTCACAAACGTTCCGAGAACGTTGCAAATGTTCTTGCTAATGTTCTTGAAATGTTCTTAGAATGTTTTTGTGCTACTTGGGAGAGTACATTTCATGGCCTCTTTAACACCACTCTCAAAGTCTTCGTCGTTTACTAGTTTTGAATTTAGTTAAAAAAGTTCCCAATTAAACTCAGAGGTATTCCGATTCTTTTTCCCAATCGTTACGGCAACAAGGCAATGGTCCGAGAAAACAAAACACGGGCTTTACGTTATAGTTACTTAAACTATCTGCCAGCTCTACCGAAATGTATATTCTATCAAGTCTGGTGTGTGTTGATCTTTGAAAATGTGTGAACTTAAAGGATTGCTGTTTTTGCTGTACCGTGGCTACATCTTCCAAGTCAAATCGCTCAGTCGTTTCACTCAAGAACTGGGCACTCTTGTCTGGACGCACAAGCTCATTAGACCTATCAGACGGTTTGCAGACACAATTAAAGTCACCGAATAACAGAATCATTTTGTCGTTTGTTAAATATTGTTCCACGTGTCAAAAAAGGCTAATCGTTCATTCACCTTGTTGGGAGCGTATATACAAATTACATACCACTGTACGTCCTACATCGAAAAGTCGCACACAACAAGCCGTCCACATTCGTCCGACACTATCGAGAGCTCAGATAGCCGTATACTTTTCTTTAGAAAGAGCAAGCACCCTGTTGACACGCACGCCCACAGCGTGACTGACGCAGATATCGTACGCGGGCAAAAATGGTTTAACCAATCGGGCAATGCTCTCGTCATCCGATAGTTTGGTTTCTTGTGCTGCAACGATGTCTAGGCCTTCGTCAAGCAGGAGACGTTGCAGCTGATACTGCTTTCTACTCGCACCTGAGCCGCGAGCATTTAGGGTAGCAATACGTACCGCGTTTCCCAGCTCTGGCTTCATTAAGTAGTAACTAATACACGCACAAATAACGCATGTAAACAAGTTGCAAATCCGCGCAAAACAGACCTATACTTCGTTTCAGCTTGGGTCCAGACGCAGCTGATGCTACGAGCGCGAGCGTGTGGCCCTGAATAGCGCTTGCATTGCACGAGCGCGCGTGCTTGGCAGGGACGCTGGAAGCCCGGAGCTCGCGCTTGTAGCATCGGCTGCGTCTGGACCCAAGCTGAAACGAAGTATAGTGTCTGGCTCTTCTCCGGGGTCGTCATGGATCATACGTGCTTTCGGTTGAAATCGTCCTTTTTGTGCATCACCTCCTGCCATCGAAGCTGGAGTTTCCATTCTTCTTCCGCATGATTTAACGATGGGGTCTCGCTCAGTGGTCGTTTTGCCGTTTGAGATCCTGCTTCACTCATTTCCACTGTGTTGAGCTCGTCCAAGGGTTCTTGAACTTGCTGGGTGCTACGGAGTTGGGTTTGGACATGGGGCGAGCCCAGACGTTCCAGAACTTGGTTTGTCTCTGTGTCGCTTTGCAGAGGTGGGTCGGACTCGCTGGTCGTTGTTGGCTGCCGTCTTGCCACGTCGTCCTTTCCAGGCGTCTCGGCGTCTCATGTGGCCTCGTTTACTGCAGCCACAAAAGCTGATGGGCCAGGCCTTGGATCGCGCGTCACGTCGAACGCTTAGCTTGGAAGTTCCGGCCGTTGCCCGGTGGCTGCTTGGCTTTCTGTCGGAGCCACTGCTTCGTTTCAAGCTGCTGCCTCTGCCTCTGCCTCGTCCATTTCCATTTCCGATGTAACTTCTGACGCCGCAGTCCGCAGAGCGGCCGCATAGGTCCGAGGACAGTCTTCGTCCACGTGCCCGAATCCACGGCACGCCTTGCAGCACGGAACACGGCAGTCCTTTCGTATATGTCCTGTCCTCTTGCGGCGTAGTCACAAAGGAGGCCTTCCAGGGACGACTACCAACGTGTTAGCTCCAAGCACACGTATCTGGTGGGACAGTTTTTTGATGGTGACTCCTTCCTTCAGCGACAGTGTGACCGTCCTTGTGTTCGTTTACACGCCTCGAAATCCTTCTGTGCGCCAGACTTCCCTTGAGACTTCGCTCACTTTTCCGAAAGGTTCGAACGCCTTTCGTACAGCCTCGTCAGTCACGTGGAAAGGCACCCAATGTAACTTTAGTCGAACGCCTTGTCTGTCTGGATCAATCACCAGACACTGCTTACTCTTCACTTCCAGCTTACTGGGTTTCACCAAGCGCTGCTTGGCCGCAGATGAGCGCAGGGTTACCAGCCAAACATGGTTCATTTGGTAAGCCCCTATCACAAGGACGTCACAAAGTACACTCAACCTCTGCAGTTCTTCTCGGAAATCGTTGATTTTGTAAAGTCTCCCTGTGACGTCGCAATGCAAAAATGCAGAGTTCAAGGCGACAGTACTTGATGGCAGCGTGGGCAGGACAACGCGATATTCCTGGGTATCGTTGATAACAGTTGCACCGCGGCCTGACACTGCCGCTTTGCCGCTATAACGGAGCACATTATAACACGTCCGCACTGCGCGGCAGCCGGAAGTGGAATCGCGCCACTCTGCTTTTTGTTTTTCACTTTTGTTAGGTTACATCACATCCCGCGAGGTATTTATTACTTAACATGGGAGCAACGCTAGACACAATACATATTACAGTTTTTCGTAGAAATGTGCTGCCCTCGAAGGTAATAAAAGTTTAATTTAAGTAAAAGCGGGGAAGACCCAAAAACATCTCTATTAAAATGCCCGTCGAGTTCTGGAAGGCCACCGAGCCGTTTAAGTCAATACATCGTTGGACATCTTGCATGAGGCCATCATGTGGAATAGAATAGAAAAGATCCTCCGCATCAATCGAAACCACGTTACAACTACAAGGGTTCTCATTGCTGATATATTCCATCAATGCTTCCGAATTTCGAATTAAAAAAGGATCCTTCTAATTCAAAGACGAGAGGTGATGTTGGAGACGCTTTGAGACGCGTAATTGCCAGGACCCTTTCTGTGTAACAATTTCCCCGAAGGGCATATTTTTTTTGTGGCTCTTCACCAGTGTTGTACACGTTACAAAAAAAAAAAAAAGAACGAAAGATCGCTACTTCTAACTTTTGGAACGCGTTGCCGTTACAAGTTCCATACGTGAAAAAGGAACTCGTTCCCGTTACAGCAGAAAACACATGGATCGTATTGTTACATATACGTTACATTTGTATTTTAAAGATGACCATATCCAATTAGATAAAACAAAGTTGGTTTTTGTTGTTTTTGATCTATACCATCAGATCGCAACATACGAATTTGAAAACCGTGATGAAAGGTAATAGGAAAAGAAAACAAGCGGAAGCAGGGTTTCATTTGTTGATATATTTACCTTTAAAAATCTCAGCTTTAAACCATATTAATGTTTTGTGGTGGACGATTCAGACAAGTCAAATGAATTGTTACCCCACATCGCACGAGCGTTTTACAACAACCTCACGCGTTTCAATCTTACAAAGTCGAACTTAACAACAGTTGCTTCTCGTGGTTGCTGTCCGCAAGACGAGCAAGTGAAGTAGAGGTTAGGGCTTTTGGGAAGTCAATCTTGAAAACTACAAGTCCTTCTTAACTTTTTCATGAGGTTGGATTCGTTGTTCAATTTGAAGGTGGGGGATGAGGGGAGAATGAATACAGGTTAATTCTTTGTGTATCGCTTAAGTGACCAATGTTCTAAATACAAGAGTGTTTTCGATGTCTGATAACCTTTTCTTTTGTTCTAAATGTAGGTATCTTCGTGGAAGTTCAGTGATAGCTGTAGTCAGCCTTAGATTTATGGGTGTATCAGGATTCTAGGAAGCAAAGAAAGTAGTTGAGATTGAAACGTTCCTCTTACTGTGTCTTTTCCTTCGACTAAAAATTTTGTTTTTTGTACCGCAGTATCGGGCAGTATCGGCCACTGAAAAAAGAATCGATGACCACTAGCTCTCCTGCGCCCGACTGGTACCAAGCAAGGACCAAACAAAACAAGCCCTCAGATAAGTAACCAAAACGTAAACTAGGTGCTCCTCTTCGTAAAAATATTGTTTTTAATTATACTTTTAAAATTTTCCTCTTAGAAAAACAAATTACCCACTGGACAAAAAAAGGAATGCCGTTCTTTTCTTCGTTCCAGCAAAAAGGTAACGCGTTCCCATTCCAGTTCCACCGATGCAAAATGGAACAGCGTCGTTCCTTCGTTCCTTAAAGGGGCGGTGCAACGATTTTATGATTAAAATAATTTGCATCTTGTCATTTTTACGTTGTTTATCATGTCCCGGAGGATAGAAAAAACACCTCCTTCATTAAAAATGTCACGATTCCGCTGCATTATCGCAAAGCAAAAGTCGAGCTTTTTCCCCACCTGCAACCCCAATTGGGAGTCGAAGGAGCTACGGCGAAAAGATTACGTGACCTCGCTCGGCTCTAAGCTGTAGCATAACGCCAGCTAATGTCATCGGAGAGAGGGAGAGGAAGCGTCCTCCGAGATAGCACACGGGAAGCTACACGGCACTCCGAATGACGTCACTGGGAGTGCGACCAGGTGTGACCCTGAAGACTGGGAGTGAGTTGAGGGGTGCCCGAAATACCAATATTTATATTTTTTTACGCAACAACTAGGACACGCAGGTGAAATCGGTTTTCTGTTCTTTACTTCAAAAGTGTCAGAAGGCAACTTCCACAAATTTCGACCGAAGTTTGGAAATCGTTGCACCCCCTTGAAAGAAACACGTTCCAGGAACGCCGTTCCTTGGAACGCCGTTCCGTACAACACTGGTCTTCACCGACAAGAAACCTTGGAGACTAAGCCCACTAGCAGCCCAGACGGACTAAATGAAAGTTCTTTAAACCAAACTGCTTGCAAAGTCGTAAAGCACGCGCTACACTTTCCCAAAATTACATCCGGAACTGATTTGAAATCTGCAAGAAGGCACAAACTGAATGTGATTTCGCCACTCCGCTCTGCATTTGATTGTACCGTCGATATTACTGTGTGGAAATATTATAGAAATATGGTGGCAAAAAGGCGTTTGACACGTGGTGATACAAATTTTATAGCATTTCTATCGTCTGAACTCTGTGGATATCGGTTGAAAAAAGTCTATAGAAAGTCTATTGGAAAATGTCGAGATTACGCGAGTGGATAGCAAGTTGGAAGAGTCGTGAATATGTGGATAGGATTTCAATAGACTGCCTGCAATATTTTTGGCAAGGGTTTGCTCATGCATCGCATCGCTATCGGGAATCGTTTTCGCAGTTATCGAAAGCTCCACATTATATTATTTTCTCTCCGCTGGCTGCAATGGAAACTTTGTGTATTGTCCAAACAACGTCCAAACAACGAAGTACGTAATTCCCTGCACTCTGTCCGTGGGGAGCTACGCTTACAAATCGTCTTTGGGTGTGCGCTAAACTGTGATGTAGCCAAGACACCAATAAATGGCATTTCTTCATTCAATTCATCCAAACAAAAGTGCGGTCGAAATTACGCTTGAATTGTCATGTTCTCAGAGAGGCGAAAAAGAGCCCCACTCTTTTTCACTTAAAACGCGTGACTAATCAACAACTACACTGGATCGCACTTATCAATGAGTGGACAACGTGTGGAAATATTTATTATTGGTGTACCGAGTGCATTGCGTGTTAGTAGGATTGCAGGCGATACGGAGAGTGTACGCGTTGAAAAGACTTCCATACTATAAAATAAACGGTATCAAGCTGGATTTCTTTTAGCTTCGTAGACATAGTACCTAAGGACCGCTAATACACATTAGCATTTTTCTCTGTGAATTAACCAGACATGTACAGTTTTTGTGCGTATGTATAAGACTCCTATGGTTCCCCACATAAGGTTACCCTCAGTTATTTTATTTCGAATATTATCTGGTTTCGCAGAAGCAAAAACACCACTGCAAAACAAAACAAATATTGAAGAGCAGATTGCGGCGCTGGGCTGCCCACTATAAGTCACATAAAATACAAACTTGAAAAAATTTCCCTGCCGCCTAACACGCCACTGCAGTTTATGCTGCCGGCTCAAAACGACAAACAGAGGACGCTGATATCGTCTGTAGGACGCGCGGTTGCTGATGTTAGAACTAAAACAGATTCAATCATGGGTCGTCGAAATCATGGCTTGGTTATATTGCAATCCACTCTTGAGAAACTCCTTAAAACGTATTGTAATAGACATCACCAGAGACTCCTCAAAAGCACTCTAATGAATATAATCTAATTTCTAATTTGATTTAATAAAAAAAAATAATGAGGTTTTTTCAGTATATTCCATTAATGGTTGGGTTCTTCTCTTTCGTAATATTTACGGCTAATGTCTAGCGATAGTTGTTCCGGTCACTGACAAGCCTTCAGTTTCGAACGCTAATTTTTCATCGTCCCAAAGCACAAAAATAATAATAAAAAAAAGGATTCTGACTCAAAAAGGTGCACCATGCTCGTGAGTTTATTTAGTTGTCCCCCATCACTCAGCCAGATTAAACAAGTCGGGGCAACCAAGAAATAAAGCGGACGGCGATGGTGTCCCAGCCGCCAAAGCCTAACACGGGCCCCTATCCAAAGCTCCGATAACAAACCTCTGAGGGACAAAAGCGCCACCACGCAAGCATGCATCGCCGCACCGTGCTCGACCGGGCTCATAATCTCGGCGGCCTTTGTGTTTGTTTCGCAGCTTGTTGTCTCGTCAGATAGCCAGCCTCCAGGAGGACATCACGGTGTGGTGGTCAACGATCAGACCCCGTCGAGCGCCGTACACTGCCTCCGCTGCCAACGACGGCCCGGCCGGCCTTTTCCTATATCCGGCCGCCTATCTCCCGTACTTCGGAAGCTTTCAAAGTGACGGCCATGACATATGTCGAGGAACGAACGTGGCATAGTGGGGCAGAACCTCGTGGGAAAGGAGGGAGTGGGGAAAGGGGGGGGGGATGGCTCAAGTGTGCTCTTCTTCTCCAAATATTTGTATTTCTCTTGTTAGTGCAGCGTTGTCCCTTTCGCTTCGTGTATACTTGTGGCTCGTCAGTGGTCTCGGTGTCGATAAAGGGAGAGCGGGAAAGGGGGGCTCGGACATCCTTTTTCAGGAGGCAAGCTGTTTTGTGAGGCGGTGCTGGTGACTGGAGTCTATAGATCCAGCGCTCCTCCAATCAGATGATGCCATTTCTGGTTGCCTCCTTTTTTATATTTTTTTCTTCACCAAATTTATTGATGCGCGAGTCCCTTCTGTTGGTTATGCTTCACGAAGAGCGGGTGTTTGCTGAGGCGGCTGACATCTCCAATGGACTTTCGCAGCGTGAACTAGAGCAACGTTGCGTTATTACTCTTTACTTTCAAGGTTTTCATCGTCCATACGATCAGCATATACTTGCCAGGTTTCACAGGCACAGGTAGCAAGTGTAACAGATGCGCTTTAAACGGTTACAATTAGGGCTAGGTGATTGATCGATTAACCTTCCGATTAATCAATGAATGCTTTAATCGCGATCAATTTTTTTTCCACTGGTTCATCGTTTGAAAGAAGAAACCGAGTAAACACCGGACAAAAATATATTTTTTTATAGTTTCCTTGATTTTTTTTTACCGTCCGGAAATCGTTGCACCCCCCCTTTAAAGGGGTTAGGACACGCCAAAAATAAAATATGAGATAACTATACTGCTAGACCCACGTGGATAAATCGATTTATATTCAGGAACCTCGGGTCCACTCCATTCAAAAAATGCCGCCGTGATTGTTGATCCATGACGTCATCCGCCCGATGTGCGCCTTCACCTTGCACACACTCGCAGACATGGCCCTCTCGGCGTCTCGCACTTCAGCTTCCATGTTTACCTTGCCCGTTTCGGATACGCGGTTTCAAGAGGGGGACGTCAACGGCATCACTGACTTCGTCGGAGTCTTCGATACTGATCGCAGCAGCGACGAGAGTGATGTTATCAAAAGATGTTGGAAGCAGGTCATTTTGACTTCGAACGGCTCGAAACCAGCTCCAGCGACGACGACGAGATTGTCACGGACAAACACGCTGTCGGCTGCAGCAGGGTGGAAGACGAGAGGGCAACGGGACGAGAGCGAGAGTATATGTGGGAGTAGCCGTGTTGCGCGAGAGCGTGCGATCGTACCGTGGCGAAGCGAGCGTGGGCGAGCATGGGGGCGCGTAGCACGAGAGAGTGTTCAACTCAATATGATGATCACGTGGCTTATTGGAACCACGTTGTGACTAGCTTGAGCAGTGTTGCCTGGTCTCTATGGTTCCACAGCCGACGGGAGGATCGGCGAACTGCAGTGGCGATCGTAGGGCTTCCTCAGTTTTGAAGTAGTGTTGGCCGTTAAAAAAAAAAAAAATATGTTTCTCCTGGCTCAAAATATCTCGAGAACCTGTATGAACTGCAACAAGGATGATTGTGAAGAAGCAAGAAACCTAATCGCTCATAGAAATTTGTATTTATTTTTTATGTAGAGGAAGTGGGAAGTACATGAAATAAGAAATTGATATTACACAAAATCGTTTCTTTTGAAGTTACAACAAAACAAGTTATACAAAAACAAGCTGTAACAATGAATAACATAAAATATCGAAGAACACCAGAAACAAACTTCTGATATGGCTTCACCGAAATAACAAAAACCTGTATATTTTGACTGTACTCAACTGCACATGTTTATCCCCAACTGAAAATGCACATTGAGGCGTTTATCACGTGACCAAGAAAATAAAACGACATAAAACGGAAAATGTGTTCTTACCCTTGCGCTTAGATGCCTGTCATTAACGAGACGCATCTATCGATTAATTATTCAATTAAAGAATGTGAATTAATCGGGCTAAACGTTTTAATCCGTCTCCAGCCCTACTACAACATAAAATATGAAATAATAAAATAATCCTCAGATAAAAAACAGTGGTCTTAATTTCTCGTATGAGAAGACGAAACCGGCAGTTCTCGTACGCTTTCGCTTTTTGGTACACTTTTGGCTTCTCGAAGGAAAAACACAAAAGCGGCAAGGTGATCTTCACGAAAAATCAAAGCTAGACATACGCTATACGTGCTGAACTTTTTCCAACAGTATAATTCTTTACTCTTTTAGACAACTTTTGAATGACATTGTGTGGCTAAGCATGGTGGCGAACGTCACTTCGCAATTGGTTTCTGACTTCCATCCTATACAGTATACAGGAACTCATACGTGTGTAGTCACGCCCAGGCAGTGACACCATTTGTGAAACGGGGCATACAGAGATGCTTCTTCCTTTCAAAAACGAGTCTCCAACATCCGCATGCGCACGGCCAATTCAAATTATATGGTCTAGCGCGCTTGCTTGTGATGGCTTACCTGGCCGCGCAGAGTGCCAATAACTGCCATTTTTGTAATAGCAACGGAGCATATCCGATGACTAAAGGCCGGAATACACGTCCAAAGGAAACGAGCACAAAATCCAAAAAAATATGTATGCAAATACAAAAAGCGTCGATCTGTTTTATATTATTTTATTTTCTAAGAGAGAATTTACATAACATATTTTCCTACTAAGTGTTTCATTCGAAGTATATTTTGGCGGCTTGGGTCATACAATGCACGCCCCATCAAGTGGTGGCAGACGTAAACTTTTGAGTTTTTATGTTCTTTTTTTAATGCCGTAGCGTAAGGACGCTCCCGATGAATAATTGTTAGAAGGCTCGCCGTTTTGTGCACCGACATAAGAAAAAAAAAGTCTGAAGACCAGAAAAACTTTATCAGGTCAGTCCTCCCGGTGAGCTCCTCTCTACGTAAAAAATAGCAAGATAAAAAAAAAAGAGACCAGGAGTTTGCCAACGCGAGGAGCCTAGGGAATATACACCTATCCGGCGGCATGCGGGTATGCAAATGACACGGCGTTATATGGTTCTCGGATATAGGCTCCTGCCCGTATACTATATAGCAGTGGTCTCAAACTCATTTGAGTATGGGGGCCACATAGCCCACATTGGAAAAGTTTGAGGGCCAACGTAAGACCGGGGTAAGGGGGGGGGGGAGGGGTTAGAATATGTTAATGAGAAGAGGCCTTGTGCCTCATGCCTTTTGTGAGCTCACAGCTTCGCCAGTGACATCTTTAAATTTAATTTGTTTATATGACTACTTTGGGCCCTGTCCTGATGTGATAACAATAATTAAAATGGCACCGCCCCGCCAACGTGACGGCGCTTTTAATAGAACAAGAGAGCAAGCAATCGGTCGTTCCCAGCTCAACATGTCATTAAAAACAAATAAATATTATTTTGACTTATTTTTAAAATTTCTCGCAAATATTTTTTTAGCACTCTGAACAAATACCCGACTTTTAATGGTGATATTTTTTAGAAGGCGAGAATCCCTAGCTTATAGCTTTATCTTTGGCAGTATCTTTTGCTTGCACAGTCGACATACATCATTTAATAACTCCCGCTGGCAGACCAGTAGCGGAATTTTCGTACAATACAAAAAAACTAGGAAGCACGAAAAATGCGAACCGAAGGGCAAATGAACACATATAAATATGAAATATGTGAATGTGTTAAAAAAGTAGGGCTACGTTTCGAGCGAAAATGAATCGACGAGATGAGATCACTATGATACATGTCATTTCAAGCACTCGAGACATGAAAACCGGGACTCGCAGCCGGTTGGCTGCGGGCCGCTTCCCAGCGAGTCGCGGGCCGCATGCGGCCCGCGGGCCGCGTGTTTGAGACCCCTGCTATATAGAAACGAGCCCGCGGAGAGGCTCAAATGGCCCTTCCCGAAATGAGCCTCAATGAGCCTCGTCTGCACCTTCTATCGGATGGCAGCAATGATTGTCCTTGCGCTCCAGTGCCAACCGATATATACGAAATTCCACTTTTTGCACAGGGATACGTAAACGCGTATCTGCGAAAAGAAAAATCGAGTTGTGTTTGTTCATTTTTATGCGTTATTTTTCTATTTTGGATGAATGTCTTAATTTCTTCCGCTTTTATTTTCTCAGTGGTGCATCTTTCCTGCGGCGCAGCGTCCTAAAGCCCATTGTAGATTTCTTTTTTAATTATCAGGCTATATTTTTGTTTGGTTTTCGTCGTGTTTTCACTGTGTTGTCCAAGAACAAATGCAAAGTTGATAATAAATATGTCTTTCTATTTTGCGTACCGTCATTCGTCAAACACTTGAGGCAAATAAAAAAGATACTCCGAATTTAACCTTTCTGCATACGTAACGTATAGAAAATGGTCATGGCTCGCAATACCTTTCTTCTTCTATTTTTGTCTTACGATTACTTGTACGTTGTACGTTAACGTACAATGTACATTAACAAGTGAACCGATTGCCTCCGCTAATGTGATTGTTCATTTATATAAATATAATTGCATTCCTATCTGGACTGTTCTGCTTTGTTGGCGTGACATCTTTATTGTTGCACGTTTATAATAACGGCGTAAAGCGCTGTCGCACCGATGAAACAATTGGTCAACTTAATTGTTACAACCAGTCCAAACAGAGTGTGTTCTCCCATCCGAGTACATGCATACAGAGATTTGAAGCCACTTTTCTAAGCCGTCTTTAATAAAGTATTATGTCATTATTCTATAGATTAAATGGATACCAATTAAGAATTTCACGGTAAACGGTTTCCAGTCGCAATTAAAGCGACCTTCTTAGAACCGCGTCCCGAATATCGATCGCAAACCATAAGCCAAACTTTCAAATCAAACGCACCAAAAAGCGGGAGGGATTACCTTTGCAAGGTTGTATAAGATCTTTCAAATACAAGCAACTCAAGCAGAAAACCCCATAATAAACCATAGTTTTGTTTAACCCGAGACTGGGGTATTTCGAAAGGGGACGAGAAGAAAAGAGGTCACAAGGAGGCGACGTCTCAATTTGAGACGTCGCCTCCTGTGGCCTCTTTCTTCTCGTCCTTTCCGAAATACCCCAGTCTCGGGTTAAACAAAACTATGGTTAACTTCCAACAGCTCGCCTGCACCCTTACAATTTTTTCACCCATAATAAACATTGAAAAAAAAATATTTTTTTTCATCAGTGACAAAACATTGTTTAAGCCTCCATATTTTAAACCCAGTGTCGAGGAGAATCAATCAATTATATTTCTATTAACCTACACGAAACACGTGATAGATTCTGATTGCCACTTCGGGGGAAGAATCATTACTATAATACATGAACTGACTTTTGTTTGTATTCTTTAGCATTGATTTTTTTTTTCAGAGCTGCTAAGCATGTTGGGCTTAATTCTTAACGCGACATTGTAAATTTCTTTCGCCAGCCGTCGTGCCTTAGTGAGACTTGGGGGAAGCGCTTCTACAACGATATTATCTGAAAGGAGCCTCGTGGGTTTAGTACCTTGTTCGTCGCAGCAAGCGACGAGGGACATAAATTCTATTTTTAGGGGAGAGGAGACTGGAGAGGTAATGAATGCTACAAAACAATATTTGCTGCCGAATATTTTGCTATTAAGGTGACAATATTAGTCTATTGCATCCTGACACTGATCGATTAGTGTTATTTTGGATATGTGGAAGAATTTAAGTGAAGATTTAAGCTTGAGCGGGCTCATGAATTTGTGAAAAATACGCCAAGGCCTTTGCATCTATGTGGTTTACTTGAACTTGATGGACAGTTTTATTTTATTTTTTTAAATTGCCTTTGCGTAAGTGTACTATACATAACCTTCAATCATCTTAAGAATCAACAATCAGTTCATAAGCCAGTGATGGAGGGCTTATTCAATTCCGACCGCGAAATGTAATCGGCTATATGATGCTTTATGTTATAAGAGCCTCTTAGCAGATAAAAAACGTAGGTCTTTATATCAAAACTTATCCACATGCTTATTTTTAAGGCGCCTAAACCTTCGGTCACGTGCAAAGATGAACATAGCTAAAAATAAAGTCAAGGCTCGCAGAGGCCCGTCATAAAAACGCGCATAGAATTTACATATCATCCAGTGCTTTTTCGATGTTTTTGTATGGCTTTTTGAACCGCTCAGTATTTTTTCTCGCACGGACGCAAATCAGGTATGCCTGGAGAGAACTTTCCACGTCCTTATGCCCGAACCGTTTTTGGAAATAAGGGGAAATTCCAATCCCGTGTCAATCCGACGGAAAATTGAGCGAAGGGTGACTTCAAATCAGAAAACGTGGAGATATAGGCTCTCCGAGTTCGCGTTGTCGAGACGTAAGGAAAAGTTTATTGCATAAGTTGTTGAATACTAGGCCTCCGCTGGCAAGTTTTCGGAGTGGTTCGCGAGGCAGTCGTCATTGAATAATATTTTCAGAGAGTGTAAAATTTTAAGGTTCGAATCTGGTCGTTTGCGTTGTGGTTTTGAGTAGGGTTTCGTGCTTTCGGTGAATACCAATCCAGCTACAAAAACAAACCCCTTGGTGGCTTTTTGGCTAAATCAAAGGGTACAGTGGTCTCTTTCTCATTCTATGTGATTTCATTACTTTCATCAAAGTAAAAGCGCTGGTTCTGGCCTTTTTCTCACTGGTAGTACATTTCCTGTTTTAATTAGCATAATTTCATAAATCAGGCCCGTCAAAGCCGTAAAGGCTTCTGTGACTTCATTTCGGAGCATTAAAAAACATAAAAATGCATATCAATGATCGAAATGGTTTGGCGACGCTTAATCACATACACCTGTTTTCTATATAGGACATTATTATTGCATGATATGTGTCGTCGTCCTCTTTTCTTTTCTGCATTGTTGTTTTTACACCACGTATTATTAACAATGCAAAAGAGCGAGAGCGCCGCGTCTGGTAGAGTTTATCGCCCTCATGGCCATTCACACGACATTCTATGTGTCGTAATAAGAAATGAACGATCTCAACAGCAAAACCCTCAGCCACTTTAGTGCTCAGAAACGTCCGTAATGTTTTACGTGGTTTGTAAACGCACATCATAGATATTTGTTGTCTTACGGCATCGGGTGAAGGCGCTAAATAAACATGCTCAAAACTGTCTGTTGAAACAAATGTGAACTAATGGCGAGTACGTGGGTTAACATTACATTGTTGCCTGGCAACATGCTACAACAAACCGCTGTGGTTTCGTCATTCGGGCTCAACAGAGTTAATGGAGAGGCTGAGGCTGCAGAATAATTCGGGTTGCTTTTAGCATTTCACTACGAGTGGACATATTCTCGCCCTTTGGTATATGAAAAGTAAGTGGCTAAAATGTAAAGTTTTCGATTTTTCCATTCCATTTTGTTTAGCTATTACCCGAATGGTGCCTTGAGACAAGAACACACTCCTCCTGGAAAGGGGAAAAATAGACTCTGGTTTGAAAACAACACAAAAACCGCCACAAATTTCATTCAGCCACCGTTATAGAACCTGATACTGAAACGCGCGTTGTTTTTCGGTCTTAAAAATTTATTCATCGCATATTAAAAGGTCCAAATGAGGCGAGAATTTTCCCCAATCGAATGTTGCTGCGCGGCTTGTAAAATAATTTCCATTGCTTTACACAAGAAATCGCCGCGTGCTTGTTTGATCTTTACTGTTCCACTCTACAATATTGGAACCCGGATGCCGTAAGGGATGACGCCCACTTCTTTTCCATGCAGGAAGCAGTTAGCACGTCATGCTTAGTGCACTGTCCTGCGTTGTTATTGTATGTTTTATTGATCATTTATCCAAGGATTTTGAGCCACGGATATTGTTTCGTCGACCTGATTGAAATAATTATAAAGCCCCTTTCTGCCTTGCTACTCGCGACTAATCTGATTATTTATATCAAGTAAATTTTTAAGTAAGCCGGTGAGTGTCTACACCCGTACACACCTTTCGTGTGTGTTTTCTGCTGATCGAGTTTAGTCTTGCAAACGTACTCAAAAATTCAAGATTGCAGAACCTCTCATATCAAGTTTCGCCAAGGGACATGGCTTCCTCTGGGAATGACGCAAAGTGGGGGTCCCAAACCGGTGACAGAGAAAATGCAATTTCGGCATTTGACACACCGCCTCAGGCGGCCCGTTTCCTCGGCGGCACGACGAAACACAAGGTCTCAGACGCATATCGGGACGCGAAGTCTCCGCATTAAAAAAAAATATATATATATATATATATATATATATATATATATATATATATATATATATATATATATATATTTAGCTCACAAATGTCTACAGTGTAGGTAAAGTCACGGGAGCGTGAGCGAGGAACAGTGAAACGCTTTGTTGGCACGAGAACTCGCACATATAAGCTTTGCAAAGCCACACACAACGAATAATTTATACCTTTAAGGGCGTAGAAACGCTGCGTCAGAGACTTTACATACACGACTTTATCTAATCAGCACACATATTTTGACCTAATACACACTTTTTAATCGTAAAATAAGGTACCTTTGTGCTAAAGGCCAGTGTCTTTTTTTCTTCTTTTTTTGAAGGTTGTAAAAGGGGGATAAAAAAGGTTCTGTGGTGAAGTGAGGCCACGTTTTCGTTTTAGCTTCAATCTCAAAAAAACCTTGTCTGTACTAGAGCTTTTTAATTTGAGATACATTACATTATTACCTTACATTTTGCATTACACGAAATATTCCCGATACAAGAGCAACATACATGTAACCTTGGTAATTGTGGGAATGGTGAGTTGGGAATGAACATTCATGAATTGTCGAGTATCTAAGGTGGTTCGACCATCGTTCGAAAGATCCACATATTACGGAATCACTTCGAGGGCACGGTTACCATCGATAGGGTACAGGGTCACGGCTCTGCACAGGGCAAAATGACCGCTCACGAGGCGGCTATATTGTAAGCCCAGTCAGAGGAGCTGCAAAGTCCCACCCTCCCCATAGACCCCGTGGCGACTCTGCTGGCCACCAAGACCCGGATCTTGGCAAGTACGCGAGCCTTAATCCCCCTTGCGCCGTCTGAGTTCTTCCTGGCCTGTCCCGGCTCCAGGAATTGTTGCTCCGGCGCATCTGCACTGGATGCGCCATCACTCTAGCGGTCCTCTCATCCTGGCGAGGGGACTACCAATCCCACTCGCCTCTCCCCATTGTCCCACCGCGGCGGACCAGGTGGATGTCCGCCACTTCATCTGGACCTGTCCGAGAACGCGGGCGGACTGGAAGCATCACGTCTTCCTGGCTGGAGTACGATGGGACGACCCGGAAGCATACCGGACCTGGATGACCTCCAACGCCAGCGCCCGGAGTCTCCTGAACTTCGTCCATGGCGTCGTCCCCTCCACCTTTCTCTAATCCCTTTCCCTTCCCCAGGCTTGCGGGCCTTCCCTCTGGTCAATAAACAACAACTGCATCACCAGGGTCATGAGTCCTCTCTCGTGTGGGATTTTTACGACGGAATTTGCTTTTCTCTGCATGTAACAACTGCATGCGGCGCATGTTACTTGTAAACTTGCTTCTGCCAAAAAAGAATACATCCATCGGATTATGCTAAGATCGTCTGCATCTTACTTTTAGGGTGTTCGGGAGCATCAAGGGTGTTGCATGACACCTTTAGGGTGTTTGCCCGGAGCGCTCACGCTCATGCCTTTGCCAGTACTCAAGCTTATACGCCTCAGATCAAACCGTGTCGCCACGGTGCGGCCGAAATCAGAAACATGCGAAAGCGCGGATTCCGCCGTGCGTTGTCTGCTACGGGCACCCGTTCAGAAGCATGGATTTCGACGATGCAAGCTTGTTTCCGGCTGAGCTGAGCCGGCCCTCCTCATTAAACACTTGTTGTTTTTGTTGTCGTTCCTTCCTACCAAAGGTTGTGTTGTATCGTGTCACATGCGTCGAAATTCAGCAAAGTGATTATTATCAAGTTGCATGCTTCCATAACCTTAGTGCTGTTGTATGTAAACAAACGCTGGTCACAGATATTTTTGTTATCTCGTACAAACCATAGCTTTCATAAAACATTAAATATGTATTAGAGCTGTGCTTTGATTAAAAAATTAATGCGACTAATCGCTCCCCTAAGTAGGCTAATCAATTGATAAATTCGTTAATTGATTTTTCTGTGGTCAAATTGCATGAAAACCCTTAAAACTCCACTTTTTTACTATTTTTACTATGTCATTAATGGCATGATTGCATTACCATATTAAACTTCACGTTGTGATGCCTACAGAAATATGAACACGGGAAGCCTTTTGAAATGAGGTGATATTTAAGTTATTATTTAAACAGTTTAATCACCCTCGATGAAAATCTGAAATGGTTTACCGTGCCAGCCTATGTCCTAAAAGAAATAAAGACTTCAGAAATAATAAAGCAGGCATCTTTTGTTTACTTTTTCCTAACTTTCTCCAGCCCAAGATTCCGATTAAACGGCCAAAACAAATATCGCAATTAAGGCATCACTCGAATAATCTGAAGGTTAATCGATGAAATGCCCAGTCCCGATATGCGTTAGGTGAGGGCGTAGGGAGATCGGAAAGTCTCGTGAGAGTCGCTAGCCCTCATCAGTAAAATAGTACTCGTAATGCGGGCCGTTTGTCGGAGTACAAGAGTCTATTATGTTTGAGCAGAAGATAATTTAGCCAGATATTTCTAATATTATCCTTTTGACATCCGCAGCCCTCACAGAGACAATTGAAGCGGGTGAACCCGCACTACCGAGAAATGTATCTAATAACACGCACGCCACTGCGTTGCTCGGTTACACCCGTTTGTTCCACTCGCGGCAGATATATTAAAATAGTTTGTTTCACTTGCTTCAGTTGTCTTGCCAACGAACAGTTTCCGGATCGTAACTAGAAGAGGCACTCTTTCCTCATCGTAACGTAGTAGAATTGTTGCGACTCCGAAAAACTTACCCACACCATGGCACAGTAAAGGGAAACATTGGCTGCAGCGGGATCAATATCATGGTAATTTCCGATAGAGAACTAGCTTCTCTTCATGCTAAATATTTATATTACCGCAAAAGCTAAAAGCTACAAAAACAAAAATGCAAAAAAACCTGCGATTCCACAGCCCACAGTCCCGTATTATGTTACCCGGGTTGGAATTCATTGTTTTGTTGAATTACCACGCTGGCGAACCGATACACCTAATTTAAAAGAAACAAAGATTTAACATAAATAGTGCAATGCACGCGGAGACAGGCATCCGCCGTGGTGATCCAAGCTTCCCAACGTCTGCCTAGAGCAGACGGCGCACGCACACAAGCGACTATTTAAATTTAGGCCGTACCCTGGTAACACTATTCGATCGTCACTAGAGCACCGAACGGTAACGCACCATTTTCCGCTAAAATTGTTTTCCCACCGGTACTGTGCGGCAAAATAAACGCAAAAATCTACACCGTTGCGCGCACGAACGTGGAGAGCGTATG
This sequence comes from Ixodes ricinus, assembly GCA_037355805.1. Taxonomy (NCBI): domain Eukaryota; kingdom Metazoa; phylum Arthropoda; class Arachnida; order Ixodida; family Ixodidae; genus Ixodes; species Ixodes ricinus. Next base: position 21,593 of record JAZHYW010002698.1, read on the forward strand.
GCGTAGCTGTGCTTCTATCCCCGATTTGGTGATGATGATAGCGCGACAGTAGCGCAACCTCTAGGTCGATCTCGAGGCCAATAGTGTGTTCTTAACCTGCCACCTAATACTATAGTTTGGTGGAAAGTGCTCATTGGAAACACCTAGTCACTGGATCCAGGGTAAGTAGTGCCACTGCCTTCGCCGCCTGATAGCCGGACGCCAACAGGTACTAGCATACAGACGACCAACACTCCACAAGGCGATTGGCTCAACGGTATCTGTTGCCATGGCCATCACCATTTCGGTCCTTTCGAAGCCTCGAAAGGATCCTTCTGAACGAGCCGCGCCAAGATCGTGATTGCGATTCATCGTACTGAAAGCGTTCTTCGCCAATGTAGGCGTCCTTGGCACTGTACATGCAATCAACTCATCAATCTGGCTGATGTCCACAGATCTCCTACAAATATACTGTTTTCACAGCAAGAGATTTATTTTTTTAATGCTGCCAAGCACCGACGCCTCATGTTCGGGCGGTATGAAACTTTGCGCTTGCTTTGGCGGTGTGTGGATAACAAAATCTCAGTCTACAAGAAATGTCTCCATAAAACAACATCTCACCGCGAGTTTGAATCGGCTCACCAAGACTGGAGAGGTCAAGAAAAAACTGCTCAATTCATGGACCAAAATGGCGGTCATACGAAGACTTTCGCGCTACCTTTCCAAGATCCAGTGACTTTAGGGATTCGAACCTAAGCTGGAAGAAAATAACGTTTTCTAGACCATTATGATTATCTAAGTTGTCAAAATTGTTCGCAAAATTAGTCTGCGTCTGAAATTTTAGATGTTTGGGTACGTTGACTTTTTAATCTTGGAACTTTAATAACCAACCTGCAGCGCATTTTCATGAAACGCTACGTTGTGCGACGTCCGGTCACATTTCAACCATCGTCAAATTGATGAAGTAAGTAGAGATCCATTTTCACCTTGCGTCTCGAAAACAAATCTGGTATAGGTTTTTCTATTATATATCAAAGTGCGGTCAAACGATACAAGGCACACAAGCACAAACATGTGCACTAAAAGCACAAGGCCATGGTGCATGCTTGTGCAGTTGATTAGTTTAGCCGGTGAACACATACAAGCACTACAAGACAACGAGCTCCATGCCGTTGGCGTTTTTTGCGCCGCTTGAATGGCCTCATGGGCTTGCAGCGTCAACTGCCACTACGACTTACAGAGAAACGTAGTATAAACGTTTATGCCGTGATACCACATTTTATGGGTAGCGTCGACATAGTCATCACAAACAATTTTTTTTTCAGGAAGAGGATGGCGTCTTTTAGGTTACTACTCACGCAATACGCCACCACATTATTCCTAATATGCCCACCATTATAAAGCTTTAACAAATGCGTTTTGCAGTATGATAACAATAAGGTATGCATTCGCAAAGACGCGGCGGAGTATCGAATATAGTTATAGGCAACCTGCAATGCTTTTTGGTTTTGCGCTATCTAGCGACTGAAGCAAGAAACATTGGGTATGCCACAACAATTGTTTCCGAGTTTAAAAAAAGTATCTTCCTGGGCGACAGCCAAATCACGTGTTGAGAATGAAGCATGCAAGATATAAACATTAGCATCTTTTTTTTTCTTACGGACACAATTTGTTTCATGTTAAATCCTTGCCTGTATGAGAGTTAACTTACCATACCATTCAATCACGACCAGAACAAACATATACCATGGTAAGACAACCATTGGCCACGCCTGTCAGAGTAAAAATCTCTCGACTGTTTCTTCCCCAAAGTTTTACATTACATAATTTTACGCGTCTCTTACCTCCGTCGGAGATGAGAAAATCGGGGATCGCTCCCAATATACCTAAACATTTTGGGTAATAAGGAATAGCATGCAATGTACACCAGTCGTCCCAAGCAACTTTGCATGTAAACCCCATTCAGTGTTCAGCCTGTATTGAACAAGGAATGACACGCAACTTATAACATCAATATGTATGTCGATTAGTGCTGTGGGAATGTGTTCGTGATAGTAACATGATAATCTGTACCACATTCCAGTAAGCATAAGCGTTTTCTGTTCGCTTTGAAATGAAGGTTGTATGTTGGGAACTAATTATTACAAAATCCCGTATTGGCGGATGCTTCTATAAATTTTTCCTTCCTCATTCGCAGAAGCGTCACATAACAAAGTACTTCCTGACAAGTAAAAATATCATCTATCTCTCCTTATCACCCACGATCGCTCACTCACTTCTGTGCAATTATTAGCAACACGACTTGGATATGTTCTTCGAATACCCCGAACACTAACCCAAAACAAGGCACGTTGAAGCAGGCGCTGCGTGTTCACGCGCACGCGTTTTTAGACGTACGAATCTGGAGGTTTTTAGCCACTTGCGGCAAATTTTAAACAGGTTTCAGCGAGTAAGATTTTATTCATCTTAATACAAAAGTTGGGATTACTCTTGTAAACGGCTTACAACAAAACGACCGACCTTGAGCCGTAGGACGGGTTCCTTACAATTCTTTTAGAGCAGCCGAAACTGAAAGCGACTGAAATACGCCGCATCCACCCGCATGAAAACGCGTGCTCGCGCAAAGTGCGCTAAGCGCGACGCACCCTCCGCGGACAGACCTTCACGGTCACCGCTCTCCATCCACCGCCACGTCGCGCCTTGTTTGAGGTGTTTCGAAACGCCGCTGATCGCTTTGGCTAACATTAACCGGCCCCCGGTCGACACTGCCCTCGCCTGCACATTCATGAATATATTTATACGACAGCCGCCGCTTGTTCACGGCCATATATGCTCACCGCCGCAGCGCTATATGCTCACGTCTCCGAGGCTGTTTACTCGCCCGCGCGTTATCTCTACGTGACGCGAAGACAGCCCACGCTGTAACTCCTATACTCCGTTCGGCCTCTCGATGGACCACAGCGGCCGTTACGAGCCATGCCAGGCCAATCCAACGCTGCGAACGCAACGCGTGACTCTGCACTCCGCGTGTGCGTCGCGGCCCCTTCCGATAGTCACGTGACACAAGGACGGCGCGTTGGACTGGCTCAGATTGCTCGTTGCCTCCTCTACGGTCCATCGTGAGGTGTGACAGAGAATGGTTCCTCGCTTAACGGTTCGCCGCGACGCTATACAGCAAGCAACCGCACCCGGGGCAGCCTGCACGGTGTCGCGATGGCGAACGTGACCCGACCCTGATGATGTGACCGGTGAGACAACAACCCCGCTCGCGATGGCGGCCATGTTGCTTTCCTTCTGGCGCCATTTTTCTTCTCCGCGAGTGGCCTTATCGGGGATATATGGCTATGATTTTTGCTTGTTTTCACTCGACGGAGCTGCCGAAAAAGTCGCCGATAGCGGCTGCGGGATGTGTCGCCACTTACGTGATGCAGGGACTAACGACAGCCTCCTGGGCCGACCTACCTTTTTCTTCTTCTCGCTTTTAAAGTGGCTCTCCGGCTTTATTGGTGTGCGAATCGAGGTTCTCGCACTCATTGACAAATTTTGAATCTAGAAAATTTATAGTTGTTTAGCCTAATCAACTGCGATAACCACAGATTATTCTCGCCCGCCGACGAAAAGAACCCAACCTTCTGGAAACACCCAGCAGCTTCTGTATAGTAGCCAAAAGGCCCAACTTTGGCGAGTTAATGACGTTCAGAATTTTAACAGGTTGCTACATAAGGTAGATCTGTCATTTATTGAAGTAGTGTTTTACTGTTTGTTTCTTTGTGGAGATGAAACCCTGAGACTAAAAGCCTCACGAGCTATTATTTTAGTTTAAGCTGGAATTCAGGCGCGTGTTAAAGTTTTTGTATCGTTTCAACGATTAAGCGTTCAGCCCGTTTTTCATTGAGACTGCGTTTTTATCAATCAGGAGGACCTATCGACTCATCCAAATCCGTCAAGCTAATTATAAAACAAGAAAAAAAAACTGCGTGTGTCTGCTCCTGCTTGTGGCCAAGCAGGCAGTGTAGTTTAGTTTATAAAAGCGCGAGTCTTTTTCAATTTTTTTTTTTTTACAGCGGAGCCGTTAAGGGCTAGTTTTCCCAGGATCGTGTCCCCCGCAAAGAAATGTCGACAGCAAACTCTGGTTGCCGCCGTCTCTCATAGATGGCGGTAGCTGTCCAGAGTGTTGTGTTTGCCGTTTGTCCGCTTGCCGCCGTCGCTCATAGATGGAGCAACCTTTCGATCCTTTCCACTTTGGCTTGCCGACTTGCGGCCGGTCATTACTTCATGCCTACCATAGTACAGCTTCGCTGGTCTTCCTTTTTCACCAAAATGAAAAGGCTAAAAGTTTTTATTTTTTTTATTTGAGGACGCAAGAATTGGAAATAAATAGACCGAGCTAACTAAGTGTTCCACGCATGCGTAACGCCGTCATAACTGTATTTCGTATACTCCGTTCACCCTTAAAGGGGCGATGCAACAATTTTTGTACTTTGCACAAATACCGCTTAGAACGGATCCCTGACGTTGATGACCTATGAAACACGCGTTCGTTTTTCACCCCACGCAATAGAAGTCCCAGAGACAAATTAAAGAAAAACGAGCAGCGTTCACCCCCTCAACTCGCAGCCAGAAGAAGCGGCCACGTGACCTGGAATGGATTATATGCCGCCAATGTTGATCATAGCCACGCGCTGGGGTTCGCAAAGCACAGGACACGCGCTGAGTTCCAGACATTGTTATGGCTCGGCTATTGTCGTCGTTGAAGCGATTGGACACGGGCCACTACCCGAATGCTTGTCGATCTAGTAATTATCACGAGCCCAAATCGAGCGCCCACGCGATGCTCGGGTCCAATCTATGAACCGCATTCAAATATCGTCACTTGGGTGTACTGCGATCCCCACGTTACGTCATCAAATTTTGCAAAAGAGAGATTGAATGAAAATGATCGCTTTTGTCCTTGAAATTACACCGCAACAAAGGAGTTTCTTGGCCAGTGGCGTTGCGTGCGAGTATCCTTGAGTCCCACCAGTGCCAGCAAGCTCGTGTAAAGTGAAAAACATTCCAACTGAATATCGTTGCACAGCTCCTTTAAGCTGACACTAGAAGCTCCGCCTTCAGCGCGAGCTCGCTGGCTTCTGCAGTGCTTTAGTTGCGCGTGCCTGTGCGTTCACACTTGAGTTGGCAAGTGCAGAAAGCTCGCGCTGAAGGCGGAGCTTCTAGTTTCATCCTAAGGGTGAACGAAGGCGACAGTTCACGAGGCAGCTCGTGTCGCCTCGTGCTCTGCTTGCGCTGACCCTCATCGGTGTTGTCGCGCGTCCAGAAAGACTACAGTTCCCACTATACAAGGCGGCAGCGGTGGCGTGATGAAACTGTCTGTGAGATCGGTCCATTGGGTAACAGAAATAGGAAAAAGATTCATGGTACAGGCTAGCTGGTGGAAGTCAACCATTTCGTCGTTTACCCTGAGACTGTTTTTTTTTAGAAGAGCTGAGTTTGAGACCTGTCTGTTTTTCTGTTACTTTTGCTCTTCTAAAAAAAACCCCAGTCTCAGGGTAAACGACGAAATGGTAGAAATAGGAACTTATAATTTATCGGGAGAAAGGGAGGAATAAGATAAGAAGAACATTCCGCTTGGAAACCTGTTCATTTTATAAATTCGAATGAACGCATTTCTCTTTCGAAATGAAAAAGAGGTCCCATTTGGTTTTGAAATGAGCGAATAAGGGAAGAAATTGGTGCCGTTCTAAAGTCGATGGAATCGTCGCTATTCAATCTAAAATTGGTTGAGGCCCTTCTTCCATTCACTTTCAAAATCCTTTGTGTGTGTGTGTGTGTGTGTGTGTGTGTGTGTGTGTGTGTGTGTGTGTGTGTGTGTGTGTGTGTGTGTGTGTGTGTGTGCGTGCGTGCGTGCGTGCATGTGTGTGTGCTGTGCGTGCGTGTGCGTGCGTGCGTGTATGTGTGTGTGTGCGTGTGTGCGTGTGCGTGTGTGTTTTAGAAAGGGGGGTAGGGACTAACAAGGACGAGAGATATGAGACCTGACCTAAATCGGTTGCAATTTAAGAGCACCGATATTTTGGGGAACCAAGAAAGGAGACTCTAAAGCCTCTGGCGGCCCCTAAAAATTTCAATAGACTTCAGTTAAGAATCTCGTTGCTCCCTTCAATGGTATTCAAAACCAAAAAAAAAAACGCAAATTACCTTTATTGCAATATGCTGTAGCGACCGTTTTGTCTCGCACAAGTTGGAGTATTTGGCACCGGCCGTTCAGTTTGGGGTGATTAATGGTTTGCGTAATTGTTGGGTTTGCGGAACTCTTTGAGGCACGTCATTTCTTTTCTTTTTTTATTAATATTAATAATTTGTTGGGTGTTAGGTTCCGTGGCTCCATGGCTCCATGGCGTATACGTACCGTGGGAGCTAATTATGATTGTTCGACCGAGACTGAATCTAAACATTGGAATTTAAATTTTCTCATTTGCACAGGAGCCGGGGAAATTGAAGTAAAACCAAAGTTCAAGGCTTCCTTTCTTTTCAACACTTCTCTCTCTCTCTCTCTCTGAAGTAAACCCATATATAAAAATACTAGACAATACAGGTTTTTGAGCGTTCCCATAAGGTATGATCTTGATGGCTGCTTCTAGTTTTATGTTTTAGAAATGGTGGCAAAGATGTGTAACCAATGATTACGTCTGCACAAAAAAAGGAAATAAAGTTGGAAGCCTAATTTGCACTCCGGAATGCAGGTGCCACGAAGTAGATACCAAATTTCTCCTCTGCATTTTGTAGAGAAGGCTGGATACAAGTAAAATTGCTAAAATACGTCTCACGCAAAGTGTTGCAGTTTTGTTGCCGACTTGACACGTTCAACACCGACCCTTCTCTAGAAGTAACTCTGAAGACAGTGCCGCCTAAATGTATAGTTATGTAGGGACACGGCTATCTCGAAGTACGGTATAGTCTGCAAAATGCCCGTTACCAGAAAGTCCGCTGCCACCGACAATGATGATAGCCTCCTCGGCCTTCACAAATAGCGGCACGCAAGAGATATTTACTCATTTACATGAGAAGACCGATCTAACCCTTCGCTTGTCATGACGACCTGCACCTCTTTAAAAATAAATAGCCAGAGTCACTGACATCTCAAGAAATGCAAGGTGTGACTTGTAAACTTCAGGCTTCTTGCTTAGCGATTTTTTTCTCTGAGTTCTTATCAGCAAAGGCGGTATTCGCATGGGTTGAGGAGTGATAATAAAATAATGACACTCTCCACAACCTTAACATTCTCAAGATGTCGTACTCAGTGACTATGATTGCCTAAAAAGAGAAGGGTGTGTCTTATTATCTTCGCGCTACTTGCTCCGTGATTAATTACACAGCGTTCTTATCGGCTAATGCTGCAAACGGAAAGGCTGCGGATGGATGATAAGGTGCTCGGTACAGGCCACGCCTCCTCGCGCTTCTCAATCCGTCCTGTGACTATTAATGACGTTCAAATTTCACTCTCAAAACCTCGACAGTTACTTGGCGGCGCTTGCCGCGTAACTTCCTTGCCGCATACGTCAAAACGCTGTTCCGCTTGAACTTTTTTTCTTTTTTGTTTTACACGACGTTGTTAAAGCTTTAGTGCGTTCAAACGCGAGCCTTATTCTGGCGTATGTTTTCTCCTTTTTCTTTTTCCTTCTTTTTGGGCTATCTTTTTTTTATCACACAGTTTGAATATGTGTCGTAACCGAGGAACATGGCACGACAAGATGCGTGCGCACGTTTCAACTTTCCATTTGCCAGCGGTTCGTGCCGTATCTTTCGCGAACACGGTTGCGGGCGTCGTTTGTCACGGCGGCGGGCGGAGCGACTTCATTTTCGAAAGAGCAAAGCGACATGTGCAGCTCCATGCAAGAACCCACTATTGTCGCCTTTTATTCTTTTCCCAACATCCAGAGCGGGATAATGAAGCCAGAAAACAACAGAACGACGACGTCCCTTGACGCGATGGCCATTTGTGGCACGTGATATGTCATCGCTTATACGAGGAAAAAATAATGTAAAGCAGGGAAGTTTCATACTTTAACCCCATTTTGTAAGTAAAAATAATCAGCCGTCGGATAGTAAAAAAAAATAATAAAACACATGTTTTTTTGTGTATGGTTTGTTAATACATTAGGCTCCGGTGAAAATCAAACATCTGTGTTGAGTCTTTATATTAAACTCTTCTTTTATTTGTTTTACCCATTCTAAAGCATGGCGAAAGTATCTCACCTGATCTCGGAACACAACCATCTTCTTCCGCATATTAACGTCCACCTGCTATGGACACCAAATGCTAATTAATACATGCGCACGGCAACGCCACACCTGAAGTCAGCTACAGGCGCGCCATCTTTCAAATGCCATCTGCTATCGATGCAGTTTGATACAAGCTAGGCTCCAGACATGTAAAGGTAACTTTAAAAATATAACTACATACTTTTACTCGTTACTTGCTCAAGAAGTATCTAAATACGTTACTCGGTACCAGATTCCCGAAAAGAACCCGTTGTCTTTACTCAAAAGTACCGAGTTACTCTTCTCAACAAAAGGTTAGGGCGCAAAGGAGCTGGTGTTGGTTAAACATTTGACTTAAAACCCCAAGACTGGGACGTGAAGGAGCGGACAAACACAAAGACTTTGTGTTTGCCCGTCCCTTCTCGTCCCAGTCTCTGAGTTTTTAGTCAGTTGTTTACTTTTCTCGTTACTTTGACGACAAAATTCACAATTGCTTCTGTTTCATGGTTTATCGTCATCTTTTCAGTAGTTGTTGCCCTTAAGCAGTAGCTTCCTCTCGAAGTTTTCATCAGTTATGTTTCCACGCTTCCTTGACAATACATCTCCGGCGACGCTGAAGAGTCGATCTACTGACGCGCTGGAAAGAACGGCAGTGTTCTGCTTCAAGAAGAGCTGATGAATCTCAGATCCCCCCCTCTCTCTCTCTTTGTTCTTTCTGCTTCTGAAGTTTGAAGTTCCCAACAGGTTCTGTGTCTTCCCGTGTTGACAACCTCGGGATTCACATTCCGTCTGTACACGATTCTGGAGGATTCAACCGACGAACTTTATTGTGATAACTGGGTGAAGGACGTTCCCAGCTGTAGAGTTCGACTGACGTGTTCAGAGATAGACGTGGTTACACTTCCATAATGTTTAGTCGCTTTTCGGGTTGTCCACCTATTTTGTCGCAATAAACGCGTACTTAGGTTAGAATTAAAAGGAGGCGCATTAAACAATGTTTTTCCCGTTACTCCTCAAAAGTAACGAAATAACGTTACACGTCACTTGGCCTTAAAGTAACTAAGTACGTTACTCGTTCTTTTTCTAAAAAGAAGTAATTAAATGCGTTACTCGTTAACAAAAAACGAACCATGTAGAAGTAACTCGTTTATACTAACGCGTTACGTACATGTCTGCCAGGTTCCCAAACAGACCACGCTGTGCGCGGTACTTCCCTTGCTTCGCTCGGGGAAGCTTTATTTTAATCACAGCCCGACCGTGCACTAAGCCTCGCCAGAATCGTAAGGGTTTGCCAGGCGACCGCTTTCTGCTCTCAACGTTGGTCTGCACAATGACGCCTTCGACTTTGGCCAGCGTTGCCGCGTTCAATTTAAGCCAACGTTGATTTGAGCAGACAACACTCGAAAGGTGGCGTCAGCCATTGCTGGCTTCAGGCGCTGTGTTCGCGCGTTCCTTCACAGTTAGAACACGCTTCGTTGCCATCTTGACGCTGACCATAGCAGAAACTGATCTCTATTCTTGTAGGATGGATCGCGGATTGGAAGCCCGACGGTGGCACCATCGTCGGCCATTGCTTAACACCAGGAAATACATGCAAGTGTATGAGAGGAATGAACAAAAAGTAACAGTTTGAAGCTTGTGTAAAGTCTTTTGTAAACTTTTTTTCGCAGGAATAGCAAGACGGAATTGGCATTCATCAGTAACTGTTGAGGTTATTAAATTACACAAACAACGTGCCAACCTCTGTCATCTGCCGCCATCGACGGAATGCGTCCGCTCGACTGTTCTGAATCGTTGTGATACCTCAAAACCCCCGTTTTTCTTTAAAACAACTCACAACACGAACACTGTTTCTTATGGGAATGTCTAAAAGGGAGAAGTTATTTCAGCGGAAAAAAGTATATTTGTCATCAGGGATCGTCTAATTTGATCTGGATACAAAAGTGATGCGTCAAGCGTAACCTCAAACTCCTCGTTAGTTAAAATATAAAAGTAAGCATGGCATCGAAGCAAACCTTTCTATCTGCTTGAATGACGGCGTGGCTCCCTCTGGCTTCTCGTGGGGTCCGTACAGGAAGTCAACGGAGGATAGAAAAGTATTTTTCCTAAAACTTCAGTGTAGGAAGTATTGACGTCCCAAATCAAAAATATCTCACAATTTGTAGAAAACTTTCTCAAAGTTTTGTCGTCAAAAATATAATTAAATATGAGAAGTCTCACTTTTTCACATTTTCCCCATAAGGTTCAATGCATTTGCTGGTGTCAAGAAATGGCCACTGGTGGTGCCAACTCAGTCCCAGGAACACAAGCCTGGATCCGCGATCCAGCCTACTGCAATCTACGTCAATGGTAGCGGACGCGGTCTTTATCGTCCGGAAGGGGACGACGAGGTGGTGAGATCCGGTGCATACCTGGCTCTTTGACAGTGCATTTCAGAATCGAACACTATTCGTTTACATACCGCGAACAAAAAGAGTTCGAAATAAGGCCTTGACGCAAATAGTTGATTTTCTCCAAAGCCTAATATTTTAACGATTTTTACACGAAAAGTATGCTTTTAGCTCGAAATTTGGACGCAGTTTCTTGTACTGCAACACGGGGCTAAACTACCGATGTGACGAAAGCAGCGCTCATTTCGGGCGTTTCGGAAAGCCCTTAGCAACTATTGTAAGTGGAATACATGTGACGTTTAGTTCGCCCTCCCCTTTTTGGCCCCAAGAAAAGTAAGAATGAGTGTTAAATCGCGGTTACCCTGTCGTACATCATTCAAACGACGGTATGGAGACATTAGAGAGTTTAGGGGAACCGTTTTCGCCCATCCGGTATGGTACATTGGGCCCTCTGGTACGAACTGCACATGTACTACCGCAGACGATTCGGGCATGCGCAGTTCGCATCGGAGGTCCCATTGTACCGCATCGGGTGTGCAAATACGGTTCCCTGAATCTCTGTAGTGTCGGAGGCGTGTGTATTTCTCGTACGACGGCCCCGCCACACTCCTCATACAAAAATGCTTTCTGCAGACATCTCCGAAACTTAGGTAAAAAGAAAAAAATATTTCGGACATGCCGGAGATCTGTCTGCGAGCGATTTTCTCATCATGTCTGCAGCAAACGCCGTGTTTGTTTGATTTTTGTGTAATATGAACAGTCTGACTTATATCGGCATGTGTGGGATTTCACGCCCCGTACCCTTGGTCAGTGCCTTCGCTTAGGATGATCACAGCGTGGTTTAGGATAGTCTAAGGAATGGCTACGTTCTAAAGAGCCCTACATTTGTTTGCGCCCTAAACGAGTTTTTACGAGATCTCGGTAAGAGATGTTGCTAAGAGTCTTTTCTAAGAGACATTGGTAGTCAATTACTAATCTGAAAACTACAGCTGCCACCTACCATCGTACTAACGACCTATGGCGGTCGATATGTGCGATCGTAACAGAACCCCTCTTTTGGAATTTTTTTTAGTGTGCACTCCGACTTGACCAGGTCGCTTTGGACACGTCACGCCCTCCGTCGGACTGCGTAAGAACTCCAGAAACCTCCCGCGAACATTTGAATTTCTGAAGTATGTAGTATCTTACTTGGACAGCAGCGGTCTTGGCCGATCCTTCTGATCCCCTCTTTTCAAAAAGGCCCATTTACAGTGCAATTGCCAGCCATAATATTGTGACTAAATAAATGTCTTGTTTAATCGTTTGTTTGTTTGTTTGTTTGTTTGTTTAACTCAGGATAGTAAGGTCGCTGGGAAACAGGAGCTGTGAAAGATTTAATTTCTCACTCACTCGCTCAAAATGTGAGGAGGTTTCACTAGTCTGTTTGTTTTGTATCGAGAGCTGCAACAAAATTATGATGTGACATGAAACATTTCCGCACGGCCGGAATTCGAAGCTCAAATAATGAGCTTGAACGATTGGTCATACGATACTGATGAGAATCAGCATTTATGAAAAAGTGTAAGAATTTTGAAAAAGGCACCGCTAGTTCTTTATGCAAACTGAACTGGGAAGGCATCGCAGGAGCACGTTTATAAAGGTTAATCTCAAATACAATGCACCGTATTATTTTTCTAACTTGGTTCTTGCATAAAACTTGTTCATAGCAGATATCCTTTTCCCGATTTTCGAAGCGCTTCAGGATCACTCAGATGTTGGGCTGACAAACGATAACAGAACGAAAGCATCCCTCCGTTTATTGCGAAGCGTTGCCTCCGATTTCCGAAGTCATTCTTGCAGGAAGAATTTGGCTGCAGAATATTTTACGTGTGTGCACTAGCATTGAAACAATTTTAACATTCCTTAAAAAAATGCTAGCTGTTTGACTCCAGCAAACACGTTAGTCTTAGTCGAAAATGTTAAATAATAAGTGGATCGGTAAATTACATATCAAATCCAGCACGCTATAGAGAATATGCTAAAGTAAATTTGAGGTGATCTCTTACACGAAAAAATATTTTGCGGCAGTTATAGGACTTTTAGCAAGCAAAAAGCTAATTTTGGTACGTTTTAAATCTCAATGTGCCAAACCTAACGACGTTTGACAAAATAAAAACAAAAATAGAGTAAATTTACAATTACTGTCTTTCCCGTTATGTTTTTTATTTAGTCATACGTTCCCACGGCTCGTGTTTGCATTTATTTTATGCTTATTTTTGTCATAAAAAAGTTAGCTTTAGACAGGTTTTGTATGAAGGTGTGGGTTTTGTTTTTTGCAATTTCTGATTGAGGCAAGTCTCTTTTTGATTTAGTAGTGCATAACAAAGTGACATTCCAGCTTCCCTTTCCTAAAAAATTACGCTGATGCACGTTAAAAAAAAACTTTAATATATATTTCAAGTGAGCTCGCTTCACTTGGCTGATGATATAAAATAAATTGACGGCGACGCCGCCGATCGACTATTGCTGGATTTTATGTCTCACCCAAATAGCGTGACGGTAACGAGGGATTTCACAAGCTTCTGTCGTACCCTTTCGACAATTTGGCTACTCAACAAGTTCATAAGTAAAAAAGCAAAAGAAAGAACAGTGATCTGTCGATAAATTACGAATTACCCTCATTTACAATGGCTTCGTTTTTCGGCACGATATTATTACTTAATCAAACTAATTATAGCATCGCTGTAGCACCTACGCTCCAACACAGAATCAGCCACGTTACTATAGTCGGTGACAGCTCAAGAAGGAAGTAGAAGCTCCTCCCACCTCTTTCCACTTTGCTAGAGTGAACGCTGGAGAGGAGGCGACCTACTCTCCACCGTTCGCTCCGCTGAAGTGGAAAGGGGTAGGAGGAGCTTCCACCTTGTTCTTGATATGTCACCGGCTATAGATCAACTCAGCTGTGGAATTCTCGCCAAACGAGCACCACAGGCGTAGCCGCCCCCCTCCCCCCTTCCCCTCTCCGCACCCCAGGTCATGGACACCCCAGCCACCTCAACCCCCCCCCCCTCCTCGAAAAAATTCCTGGCTACGCCACTGGGGTGTACCCCTTGCGTGGGGGAGTTCCGCAACTGACTTGAGTCGCGGACTTGATGTAGTACCCCCTGAAGCCCTCCAAGGTCTTCCACTCAGCCCAGTTGTGAATCAAGTCGGTTGTTGCGGCCTCTGCCTGGCCCGTCGTTTGAAGGGTCATCTAGAGGCTGCATCTCAAACATGTATTCTGCGAACACAGGTTTAGAAGCGCAACGTCTATAGACCTTTCCAGAGGCAGTCTCGAACGAAGCGATCTACAGCGCGCGTCCCTGGTTTTGAGAGGGTACGTCAGTGTTGCCCGACTGCGCTGGGCTGTGGGTTTCCTAGTCAGTGGGTTGTGGCAGCCAGCTCCTTCAAGGGGCATTCAACTGCTATTCTTAAAAACTCTGAAAATAGAATTTTGGGAGTTTTTAAGATTGTATTGTACTATTTTTGGGTGCAAAAACAAAGAAATGAAAGCTGTTTTGGTGAGTCCGTGCGCGACAGAACAAATGCAACTGCAATGTTTGTTTTGTATGATGTTGATTTTTTACGGCACCATACACTCAGCCGTGTCAATCTACAGAGGTCTCAACCGTCGAAAATATTTGACCACACAGGATATCCGACCTGCATGGATATTCCCGGCCCACAACATGAAATTCAACGAGTCTCATTAATCGAACAACATATATTGTACGTTCCCCACGGTGCCACGTTATCCGAACAGGATTTGAGAAAGCTCTAAAACAACACAGCATATCCAATATACAGTGTCGACGATAGTCACTTCACGACGATCGGACGGAATCCGGTGTGTTTTGAGGCACATGTAGAAGAGAGCTGATTTTTTGCACAGCTTCAAAGCAAATGAACGAACGTGTCTATTCCGTCCCCACACCCCGGACCCGACCCTATCATCTATTTTTCTCGAAGACCTGGAACGTAGCTGGGAAGGCTTTTAGGAGATTATCTCAAAGGGAATAATCCTCCAAGAATGTCGAACTGCCTGCGTCGCGGGCTGCTTGACGTTCGCTCTCCTGATTCGTTTTCTGCGAAGGCCGAGCAGTCTACAAGCCCTGCATGGTATTCCCTTGTTCTCACAGTGGAAGATAAACACAAAGTAATAACAGGTAAATAAAGTAAAAAACTTCCAAGAAAAGCCGGCGAACTCCGAAGGCACAATGCAGGTGGGGAGTCACGCTGACCGGGTTTCCACAGCTCAGGCTGGTGGCAGAAATTTCTGGCTGATAGGGGTCGCCCGTATCGCGAAATGGCGGCAGCCAGAGAGTTCTCTTTGCAAAGGTCCATACCTAGCACAACCATGCGGTAGTGATAGCTAAAGACGCTGTGCTTCCAAACCTGCGTATTTCACGGAGTACACTGGAGTTACAACAGCAGCCGTATCCAAAACGCTAACGCGTCAAATGACGTGAGGTGGCCCTTGTGTAGGAGGGAGGGGTACTGCTCGTGGAAGCATCATCTATAAGTTTCATGAGTCGATCTAGTAACATTGACACTTGCGGTATACGGTGGCAGAGGCGGTGGACGACTACATGATGACGTAGCTGGGCGGTCGCAGTACCACACAGATACAATATTTGAATGCGGCTTAAATATTGGACCCGAGCATTGCGTGAGCCCTCCATGTGGGCTTGTGATAATCAAGAGTTCGAGAAGCATTCGCGTAGTGGCCTGTATCCAATCGCTGCAATGGCGACAATAACCGAACCATAACAATGTCTGGAACTCAGCGCGCGTCCTTGGCCTTGCCAACACCAGCGCGTGGCTACGATCAACGCATGTATAATCGACTCCAGACCACGTGCACGGCTGCTTGTTCTGGCTGCGAGTTGAGGGGGTGAACCTGCTCATTTTTCTTTAATTTATTTGCGACTTCGATTGCGTGTGGAGAAAACCGAACGGGTGTTTCACAGGTCATTAACGACAGAAATCCGTTCTAAGCGGTATTTGCGCAAAGTACAAAAATCGTTGCATCGCTCCTTTAAGGTGCAACC